>CAUYRH010144236.1:0-32498 GCA_963574655.1 Perodicticus potto
CAGAAGGAAAAAAATCCTTTTATCATAAGGACACTTGCACTAGACTGTTTATTGCAGCTCAGTTTACGATCGCCAAAATGTGGAAACAACCTAAATGCCCACCAATCCAGGAATGGATTAACAAACTATGGTATATGTACACCATGGAATACTATTCAGCCATTTAAAAAAATGGAGACTTTACAGCCTTTGCATTAACCTGGATGGAAGTGGAGCACATTATTCTTAGTAAAGCATCTCAAGAATGGAGAAGCATGAATCTCATGTACTCAAGTTTGATATGAGGACAATTATTGACATGGTGGGTGTGAGGGAAGGGGAGAATAGAGAGAGAAAAAATGAGGGAGGGGTGGGGAAAGGAAGAGCAGATAGAGGGAAGGAGCAAGGGGCGTGGGGTCTTGGGGCTTTGGTGTGTGCCACACCTTTTGGGGGCAAAACTTGATTGTAAGAGGGACTTTACCCAACAAATGCAACTAGTGTAACATGGTTTCTTGTACCCTCAATGAATCCCCAACAATTAAACAAACAAACAAAAAAAAACTTAAAAGCACCCAATCCAAATAATGAGATATGTACATGTTACATATATTAAATATATGCATGTATTTAATATATGTTAAATGAAAAAGAATATAACAAAGATACAAATTAAAGTGGGTAATGAAATATATTAAATGCATTTTAATTAAATAAGTAATAATTATTGTTAATAGTACAATTTTTAAAAAATATGGTCCTATATATTCTGTAGAAAAGTTTAATATTTGAGTATGTATTTTTCTATAATAAAATACTTAATTTATTTTATGTTAAATATTTAAAAGTTATTTAAATGATTTTTATTTTGAAATTTGAAACAAACAAAAAAACTTCTTTGGTATAGCCAGGAGCTATTCATTAAATTATATTTCTACAATGTAAAGAATGTAAAAAGTACATTTTTTTGCATATTTCTTCCTGTACTGGTATTTGTTTGCACATTTCTCCCCATACTGGTATTACCAGTCAGTACTTACAATTGACAGAAGAATTAGTTCTAAGTTTTATATGGTTGTCAGTAAATTAGGTTCTTAAAATTAACCAAATTGATTTCATCTTTATATCTTTGAATCATTTTCATTAAGTGTTTTGTTTCACATTAATTACTCATTTGTATAAACTCATATATTTTTATGAACTCATTTTTATACATTTTAATTTTGCATATGTCACAAAACTTCTCTTACTGATATGTATTTTAATTTTGATTATACTAATTTTAACCACAGAACTTAAAATTTTTTTATATGCCTTTCGTTGCAATTTCTTGCAACTTACTAAAAACTTGTTTTGTTTTCATGGAGAATGAATTAGAGTTGCCCTTCCATAACATCATCAAAATGTGTTTCCATGTTGCCAATAGATTATCTAAGCACTTTTAATAATTTAAAATGAAAGAAAGGTGTGGGCTACTCAACACCCATATTACTTTAGTGCACATTTTCATAAAAATTAGTAAATTTATCTGAAAATAACAAGTTAGACCTTTGGTGTGGAATTTTTAATATAAAACCTGACAGCTGGGCATTGTGGCGGGTACCTGGAGTCCCAGCTACTCAGGAGGCTGAGGCAAGAGAATCGCCTAAGCCCAGGAGTTGCTGTGACCTGTGTGAAGCCATGGCACTCTACCCAGGGCAATAAAGTGAGACTCTGTCTCTACAGAAAAAAAAAGAAAGAAAGAAAGAAACCTGAAACAACAATTTGTAAAGTAGGTGCCACTCTTGAGATTCATTGCATGCTTTAAGTAATTTAACTAGTAGTAAGACAGGTTTAAACCTACTCTTTACTGTCTGCTGTTTGGCATTGAAATGGTCATTCTGGTCTTGAAATATCCTCAGATCTACAAATAGGAAATTAATTTTAAAGGCTAGAGTTTGGACTCCTATATTATTTTGAAATCCATTGCTAACTGAAGTGCCCTTCACGGTGGCTATTTTGCCTTTACTGGCATCAGCATTCTCCTTCCTATATCCAGATCCACCCTAAACCTCTTTAGTCATTTAGTGCTGTCTCTCATGGTTACTCGATATTTCTCTCTTCTCAATCAACTGCAGACCCTTTTCATAACCATGATTAAGGACAGCCTAACTGGTGATAAAGGGACACTTACACACAGTTGGTGAAAATGTAAATTAGTACAAAGTCTATGGAGATCAGTTTTGTAATTTCTCAAAGTAGTAAAAGTAGATCTACTATTTGATCTTGCAATCCCCCTATTGAGTATCTACCCAAAGGAAAACCAATATTATATCAAAAAGATAATTGTGCTCATATGTTCACCACAGCACAATTCATAATTGTAAAGAATTGTGGAATCAGTGTAAGTGCCCATCTATTGATTCCTCATCCTTCATGGAATACTAATTAACCATAAAAAAGAGTAAATATTGCATTTTTCAGGAACTTAGATGAAACTAGAGGCCATGTTCTTAAGTGAAATGACTCGAGGACAGAAAACTAACTGTAGCACTTCATACTTACATGTGGGGGCTACTCAAGGACATGATACCTTATTCATTGAAGTATATAAAATATAAAGCTCCACTGTCCAATACATTAGTCACCACCAGAAAAATGCTTTTGAGCATTAGAAATACAATTAGCTCAATTTGGGAAATACTTTAAATTGAAATACAAACCAGTATTTAAAGAATCAGAATGGAAGAAAATGCTGTATATGAATTTAATAAATTATATTGATTACATATGAAAATGCAAATATTTAGATATATTTAATTAAATAAAATATTATTAAAAGTAATTTCACAAGTTTCTTTTTACTCTCTTTTTAATATACCTACCAAAAAATTTAAAATTCTATATGCAATTCTCATTTATAGCTCACAATATATTCCTATTTGGTAGTGTTGATATAGAAAATAATTCTGAAATCACATTGATAACTGTTTCTTTTTGAAATATTTTTTAATAATTATTTAATTTTCTAATATTTTGCATGACCCAGTTTTCATGGGTGACTAAAGAGTTTCCATATTCTTAACATGTTATGACAAATAATACATTTCAAGTTTTGAATTAAATTCATTAATATAATTGCTAGAAATGTAATGATTATCTGAGTTTAATTATTTAATAAATAAATAGGGATTCTTTTCCCTAACATTTACTTTTTTTTGTTTATTGAAGATAAATGATGATGATAGAGGCTAATTTTATCTTTTATCTCTGGGTTTTCAATTAAGTTCCATAAATTTATGTCTATATTTTTGTGCCAATACCATCCTGTTTTGATTACTGTGGACTTGTAGTATAACCTAAAGTCTGGTAGAATGATGCCTCAGGATTTGTTTTTATTACAAAGAATTGCCTTGGCTAAATGGGTTTTTTTTCTGATTCCAATCAAAACAAAGAACTATTTTTCAAATTCTTCAAAGTATACTGTTGGTATTTTAATGGGGATTGCAATAAATCTGCAGATTGCTTTGGATATACAGACATTTTTACAATGTTGATTCTTACAAGCCAAGAGTATGGCATGACCTTCCATTTGTTAGTCTTCTACTATTTCTTTTCTTAGGGTTTCCTGATTCTCTTTGTAGATGTCCTTCACCTCTTTTAAAATGTATATCCCTAGGTATTTCATTTGATTTGAGGCTACTGTAAACGGTATTACATTCTTGATTTTCTTCTCCACTTCTTTTTCATTGGTGTATATAAAGTTTACTGATTTATTGACATTGATTTTATTCCTTGCGATGTCACTGCCTTTCTTGATCACTTCCAGGAATATTGTGGTTAAGTCTCTGGGTTTTTCTAATTATAAGATCATGTCTTTGGCAAGGAATGAGAGTTTGACCTCCTCTGCCTCAATTTGGATGCACTTAATATATGTCTCTTGCCTGATTGCAACACTATGTTGAATAGTAGTGGTGATAGTGGACATGGACATTCTTGTCTGGTTCCATTTTTTAATGGAAAATATTTCAGTTTTACTTCATTCAGTATTATATTGGCTGTGGACTTGTAGAAGGCTTCAAACAATTTAAGAAATATGCCATCTATGCCTATTTTCTTAAGTGTTCTTTTTAGAAAAGGGATGCTATATTTTATCAACACTTTATCTGCCTCTATTGAGAAGATCATATGGTCTTTGTTTTTGCTTTTGTTGATATGGTAAATTACATTTATGGATTTACATATGTTAAACCAGTCTTGGATCTCTGGTATGGAGCCTACTTGTTGGCAATGTATAATTTTCAAAAGTGTAGCTGTAATATATTAGCTAAGATTTTATTGCGTATTTTCATATTAATATTCATTAGCAAAATTGTTTGATCATTCTCCTTTTTAGTTGGGACCTTTTCTAGGTTTTGGAATCAGGGTGATTTTGCTGCGTTGAAGTGTCGGGGAATGTTCCTTTCTTCTCAATGTTTTGAAATAGGTTCTGTGGTACAGGTACAAGCTCATTTTTGGAGGTTTGGTAGAATTCTGGTGTAAAGCCATCTGGTACAGTGTTATTGTTGTTGTTGTTGTTGAAAACTTTTTTATTGTTTCTTCAATTTCAATGCTTGACATTGGTCTTTCAATAGATGAATGTCTTCCTATTTATGTCTAGGGAGGATTGTATGATTCCAGAAATTGGTCCATTTCCTCCACATTGTCAAACTTCTGGGCATAGAGGTTTTTATATAGTAGACAGAGATCTGTGGCATTTCTATGGTTTCTGTTGTTATTTCCCTTTTTTTTGTTTCTGCTTGAGTTTCTGATTCTGTTTTTGATTCTTTTTCTAGTTAATCTGGCCAAAGGTTTATCATTTTGTTTATCTTTTCAAAGAACCAACATATTTTGTTAATTTTCTGAATAAATTTTTGGTTTTCAGCTTCATTTACTTCTGATTTCATTTTGATTATTTCTTTTATTCTCCTAGGTTTGGGATTAGATTACTCTTTCTTTACAATTTTCTTGAGATGCCTCATTAGGTGTTTGAATTCTCTCTTTTTGTTTTTCAGACGTCAGCATCTAATGCCATAAATTTCCCTCTTAGGACTGCTTTTGCATTATCCCATAGGTTTTGGTAGTTTGTGGCTTCATTGTTGTTATGTTTGAGGAATTTAATATTTTCCTCCCATATAGCCTTCTTGACATAACTATCTTTCAGCATAAGGTTGTTTAGTTTCAAAGGTTGTTTAGTTACCTTTGTGTAGGTATAAAAATTATTGTTGGAGTTGAGTTCCACCTTTATTGCCTTGTGGTCTGAAAAAATACAAGGTATAACTTCAAATTCTTTTTTATTTTGTTGAGGTTTGATTTATGTTCTAAGATGTGATCTATTTTGGAGTATGATCCATGGGATGACAAAAAGAATGTATGTTCATTAGCTCTGGGATGGTATATTCTGTATATGTGTATTAAACCCTGTTCTAGGGTCATGTTTAAGTCCATTGTTTCTTTTTTTAGTTTCTATTTAGAGTATCTCCCCAGTTGTCAGAGGGGTGCTAAAGTCCTCAGATATTATGGTGTAATAGGATATCATATCATGCAGACCAACTAAGGTCTGTTTCATAGATCTGGGGACATTTTAGCTGGGTGCATAAATATTAGAATTTAAATGTCCTCTTGTTGTATTGTTACTTTGACTAGTATATAGTGATCATCTTTATCTTTATTATTTGCTTTAAATTCACGTTTATCTAAAAATAATATTGTGAACCCCTCCTTTCTCATGATTTCTATTTTCCTGAACTATTGTTTTCTTCATATATATATATATATACACACACACACATATATATGAAATGCTTCACAAATTTGCATGTCATCCTTGCATAGGGGCATGCTAATCTTCTCTGTATTGTTCCAATTTTAGTATATGTGCTGCTGATGTGAGCACTGAAATATTGTTTTCAAGCCTTTCACCCTGAGTCTTATTTTATTCTTTGGGTGTAGGTTGTTTCAGGAAGATAACATATAAATGGCTTGTGCTTTTATCTAATGAGCCAGCCTGTGCCTCTTCAGTTGGGAAGTTAAGCCATTCAAATTTATTGAGAGAATGATAAGTATGGCAGATTTATATTCCTCTTACTTTGTGAAAGTCTGATGCTCAAATTTATCCTTTGCACCATTAAGGAAGCTAAGTTTTGTTTTTTATTTACTGGGTGTTTACTGGTGTTACTTTGCTTCTGGTCAGTGTGGAGAACCAGTCTGAGTATTTCCTGTAAACTATTTTGTTGTAGCTAATTTACTCATTGTCTGCCTGTCATTTAATTTGTTTATCAATTTTGAAGCTTATTTTGCAGAATACAGAATTCTGAGCTGAAAATTCTTTTGTTTGAGAAGGTTAAAAGTATATTATCATTCTTTTCTGGCTTGAAAGTTTCAGCTGAATAGGTTGATATCACTCCTGGTTTTGCCCCTGTATGTCAACTGCCATTTACTTGTGGCTGCTTGCAGAATTTTCCCTTTCATCTTGACATTGATCATGTTCATTACAATGTGTCTTGGAGATGTTCTGTTTATGTTGAGATGACCTAGGATGTGATATCTCTCTAAAAGGGGTCTTTCCCCTTTGGTGATGCTGGGGAATTTTTCATTTATGATATCCTCCAGTAAGGCTTCCATTGCTCTGAGTCATTCTTCTCCCCCTTCAGGAATACCTATGATTCTTATGTTTTAGAATAAGAACTCTTCATGAAGTCTCATGAATCTCTAAGTGAAAATTTTGCTTTTTCTGTCTTCATTGCTGCCTCTTTAAAGGACTGGTTTTGCTCAAGAGTCTTACCCTCTGGCTCTGAGATTCTTTCTTTTCCATTGTCTAATCTGTTTTTGATAGTTTCTACTGCATCTTTAAGTTCCCTGATTAACTGCTTCAATTCATTAAGCTCTACTATATCCTTTCTATATTCTTCATATTTTTCATTTCTTATTTGATTGTGTTTGTATTTCCTTTTGGTTATTTTCCACTTTAGCAACCTCATGATCCCCTTGGGGAGAGGTGTAATCTGTTTTGGTTTCTCATGTTGCCAGAATTTTTCTGTTGGTTCTTTTTCATGTGTATTTTCTTCTTTTACTATTTTTTCCACTTACTTGTTCTTTTTAAATTAGCTTCTCTCTGTGCTTAGAGAGAAGAGTCCTTTTCTTATAAGGACAAAAGGAAGAGAAAAATAAGAACTGAGAAGGGAGTAAATAGAGAAAAACAGAAGAAATAGAAAGGACGGTGAAAGTAAAAACTTCAAAAAAAAGGGGAGAAGAAGAAGAGAAAGAGTAATATGAAGTAATGATGGTGTTCTGCAGGTGCTTTGACCCACACCTACATTCCAGGACTCCGGAGGAGGTCTGGATGGTTCTCTTACCAGACTGAGCAGCAGAACCAAACCTCCACCAAATATAGAATAAAATCCACTGTGTGTTGCAGTGGGGATTTACTGATGCCATCCTTCCCAAGGCCAAATCTAGAAGAACACCTTAGGCTCAGGGACTTCATAAGCTCGGCCAATGCTATGGCATTCCAATCCATATCTCATACTGAGGCTTTCTCCCATAAAGAATATAAAATATATAAGAATAAAACAAAACATAACAAAACAAAAACATATAAGGAAAATAAAAAATAAAACTATATAAGATGTTTAAAAAGGGATATCTGAGTTGTTGTTTGAGAAATTTGCATAGGAAAGATGAAAAAAGTACAAAAATCTTTACAAAATGGCATAAAAAAAAGAGAGAAACATAAAATGCAGAAAGAATAAGAGGGGAAGGAAAATCATAGCAGAAATGGAGCCCCTGCTATTGAAGAAAGTAAAATTGAAAAAATAAAAATTTAACAAACAAAGTAAATAAAACAAACAACAACAACAAAAAAACTAAAAAAAAAAAATGGAAAAAAAAATTGCAATATATTTCCTGAACACCATGTAGCATTGTGGCAGGAGATGCAAAACATGCATGCTGATTCTGCTGTATAAGATGGTGGCTGGAAGCCATTATGTAGTTGCTACAGAGAACTAGTCCCATCTACCTGATTTATTTGCCCTCAGTCAGGGCTTGGTTACTTCTCTAGCATTCAATCCTCACAGAGTTGAGAGCCTGAATTCTTGCCAGAGCATTTAGGAGACACACCTAGACTTTCCAAACAGAGCCTGTTGGCAGTAAAGTGGCTTTCCTGTGGGTCAGGAATCACCCAACTCCTCCAAAAGTGGCTGTCAAGCTTATCATGCATGCCAAAGCCTGCCTCACACTAAGGCACTGTGGGCTGTTCCTCCTGGTCTATCCTTCCACAATGGCAGCACCTTGCTAGCAGCCAAAACTATGAAAGCTCCTCTCCACCTAGTGGCTCATTCCCAGCTATTAGGTACTGTTCAAGTTCATTTGCTCAGTTAAGTCCTCTCAAGGTAGCTCTGCTGAGCACCCAAGTTCCAAAATATGCAGGTCAGGGTTTCCCTATATTTAGCCCTCAACCAGAGGGTTGATTGTCCTCTGCCTTCTCTGAGGCACTCACCTTCTGTACTGGTCTTCCACTGCACTTTACTTCCTCATTGACTCCTAGAGTCCATTGCTGCTGCACTGTGCCCCCCAGAATGATGTTTCTGGGCAGGATACCCAAACTAGCTGTGTCTAGAGTTGTCTCTCCTTGGTTTCACCACCTGCAGCTGCCAAGGATATGTTTCTAGTCCACCATCTTGCTCTGCCACCCTTACAACAGGATAATTTTAAAAATCATTTGTATTAAAATTCTGTGGTGATAGTTTCTGTAACAAATCACCCAAGTATAAATTTTATTTAAAGAATAGCAATGAAAGTAACATACATGAAAATAAACAATATTTATAGGACTAAACACTAATATAAATTTCAAGTAACTGTGTTCAGTAGTCTGTAATAGTTCTCACAGATATTTAAATTTTTTAAATGTTTTCTATAGCTCACTGTCATATTAATGAAACATTGTTAGCTGTTTTATGAAAAAGACATACTACCTTTGTCTTTATATATCTTTAGAATATGTAAGCAATATGTTTACTATTGCTACTACTACTATGAAAACTGCATTTATGGCTTGGTGCCTGTGGCTCAATGGGCTAAGGCGCCAGCCACGTACACCTGAGCTGGCGGGTTCGAATCCAGCCTGGCCGGCCAAACAACAATGACAGCTGCAACCAAGAGATGGCTGGGCATTGGGGCTGGCACCTATAGTCCCCACTACTTGGGAGGCGGAGGCAGTGGCCTCGCTTGAGCCCAGGAATTGGAGGTTGCTGTGAGCTGTGATGCCACAGTACCCTATCCAGGGTGACAGCTTGAGGCTCTGTCTCAAAAAAAAAACAAAACAAAACAAAACTTCATTTATATAATGGAATAAATTATATGAAATTTACTGTTCAATTTTTATAACATGTCTTCATCTTGACTTCCATTTTCTTAATACTTAGCATCTGTCCAACTCTCTTGCTATCACATTATTTTGAACACCTTTAATAGTATTATGGACAGCAAGATGCTTGCTAATTTCAACTCAAACAATTGTTCTTGTGATAAAAGTTAGAATTTCTTTTGTTATTCTTATTTCTAAAATGACAAAAACCCTGACCTATGAGGTGAGGTGAATCAAGAAACATTTCTTCCTTTCTATGTGTGTTTATGGAATCAAACTCATTAATATTACTCATTAAGAAATTACTGAACAATTGCATTGACTGTACTGGTGTTTTTTTGTGAAAACAGATACAACAGAGCTTCTATATAAGAAGTGTAAGCCAGACAGTGCACATATTGCCTCTGGGGGCAAAAAAAGTTTGTTTGCAGTCGTTCCCTCTTTCAATTGAGACCTCTATTAGTGATCAAGCACATGCTGTCAATTCTTCTACCTGTCCTCTTGGACAGCTGGTAAAAAACACAATTTTATTTTGAGCTCACTTATAGAAATTGAGTCCAGTCCTTGATTTTGGAGTAACAATCCAAGGGTTGTGGGTCCAACCTATCCTTTTGTCCATCAGCTAGATGGCATTCATCCACTCCATGTAATGATTAAGTAATAGCCACTGGAATGATTACACACATTGATGGCTAATGTTGTGTTGGTGATGCTTATGCAGGAATCATTGATAGACTTTGTAATAAAGATAAGGAGAATGAAGATTAACTCTTAGTCAACAGTCTCTGGTTCAGGATGAAAGGCCCAATAATCAGTTGAATTTAAGCTGTTTCCAACAGTTTGGGAGAACTGCACCAGTTGGTTTTCTTTAGGGAGAACCTGAAGGTTTCGGGTGATTCTGAAAAATAATCAGCATTAATTTCTTTCCCTTCCTTGTAACCTTCCAGAGACAAAGTATTTTATGTCCAAATGAACAAATGAAGGGACTGTTGTTCATGTTTTTTTATCGAAAAGTTAGTGTGTTAGAGATGCCATGATAGGAAAGAGAGTGCAACTCCAAAAAAAAAAAAAAAAAAAATAGTTAGTGTTACTCACTCCAGTAGCTCCAGCTTTCTCGTTCACATCCTGATCTTTGAGTTAAAGAGGATAATGGCATTTTAATAAAAATAACAAAGCCTATTTATATCTTAAATACTCATCTGCATAGGCAACTAGAAGTGATTTAAAGTTACTGAATGGCAGTGTCCTTGTCATTATGTCCTATGACCATGTCAATCTAACAAGAAAATCAAATTCTGGTACAGAATTAAAGGTGAATTTTTTAGGCCTCCCTGTTAATCCAGCTGTTTCTCAGGGTTCTTGTTAAAGAGAAAGAAGCCTAACAACAAGAGAAAATGCCAAATTTTCAAAATCACTCTGTGTAGTCCCTAAACATTTCCATTCTGATCATTTCCTAGGAATTGTCCAAGTGGAAATGATCTCTTTCTGGAGACCACCTTGTTCAGTGACCAAAATTCCCTAATATGATTGTATGCCAGGAAGAGGTGAGGGAGTTAGAATCAAAAATATTTTATGGTCCATGTTTAAAGATCAAGTTATAATGCTTTTTTTTTTTTTTTCTTTTTTTTTTTTTGAGACAGAGCCTCAAGCTGTCACCCTGGATAGAGTGCTGTGACATCACAGCTCACAGCAACCTCCAATTCCTGGGCTCAAGTGAGTCTCCCGCCTCCACCTCCCAAGTAGCTGGGACCACAGGCGCCCACCACAACGCGCGGCCATTTTTTTTGGTTGCAGCCGTCATTGTTGTTTGGCGGGCCCGGGCTGGATTCGAACCTGCCAGCTCAGGTGTACGTGGCTGGCGCCTTAGCCCGTTGAGCCACAGGTACTGAGCCAATCAAGTTATAATGTTAAATACAATTAAGTTCATGAACTCATCCTAGAAACAGTGCCACTTATCCCATTGCTGAATATCACTATGATCACCTGCCAAGTACTACCTTTAGAAAAGTATGCAGCAATGTTAGTCCATCCTTCAAAGCAATTTTGGAACACGTTTTTCTGGAACGACAATCAGAGCAGTCATATTACCTCTGATGTCCCGAAAGTCATCATCAAAATATCTTACTTTAAATATTTCCTTTATCTTTGGGGCAGTGCCTGTGGATCAAAGGGGTAGGGTGCCTGCCCCATATAATGGAGGTGGAGGGGTCAAACCTAGCCCCCAGCCAAAAACTGTAAAAAAAGAAAAAATATTTCCTTTACCTTTGATTAAAGAAAAATGTCATTGGGGGCCAGATCAAGGGAGTAGGGAGGGTGTTCCAATATGGTTATTTGTTTATTAGCTAAAAACTCCCTCACAGACAGATCCCTGTGAGCTGGTGCATTGTCCTGACGCAAGAGCCATGAGTTAGTTTTTGGTCATTTCATCTAACATTTTCTTTCTTTCTTTTTTTTTTTTTTTCTAGATAAGAGTCTCACTCTGATGCCCCAGGCTAATATGTCACAGCATCAGCCTACCTCACAGCAACCTCAAACACCTGGGCTCAAATGATCTTCAGTCTACTGTGTAGCTAGGACTATAGCTGCCTTTCACAATGGTCAGCTAATTTTTCTATTTTTAGTACAGATGGTGTCTCATTCATGTTCAGCTGGTCTCAAACTCTTGATCTCAAGTGATCCAAATATACTCCAGAGTGGTAGGATTATAGGCATGAGTTACCATGCCCAGACTCATCCAACTTTTTCATGTAGCCTTTTCAGCAGTTCCAAATAATAAACCTGGTTACTTTGTCCAGTTGGCACAAATTCATAATTAACAATCTCTCTGATATCAAAAAAGTTTAGCAACGTCATTTTGACTCTTGATTTGGACTAACAGACAATTTTTGGCCACAAAAAAATGGCTGGCTTTCATTATGAACTTTTACATTTTGTTTCAGGGTTCTATTGGTACACCCACATTTCATCATGGCCTAAAACACCTTTCTGCTTCTCTAACAGGTCTTGGCAAAATTTGACTCCGCTGTTGTTCATTGTTGAGTCCCTTTGGACCATTTTTGCACATACATTTCTCATGCCAAGAGGTTTAGTTAAGATTTTTCTGTTTCAGCTCAGCACCTGTGGCTCAAGCGGCTAGGGCGCCAGCCACGTACACCTGAGCTGGTGGGTTCAAATCTATCCTGGGCCTGCCAAACAACAATGACAACTGCAACCAAAAAATGGCTGGGAGTTGAGGTGGGCACCTACAGTCCCAGCTACTTGGGAGGTGGAGGCAGGAGACTCGCTTGAGCCCAGGAATAGGAGGTTGCTGTGAGCTGTGATGACACAGCACTCTATCCAGGGTGACAGCTTGAGGCTCTGTCTCAAAAATAAAAAATGATTTTTCTGTTTCTCTATCAATGTTTACTTGGTGTGCTACACTTCTCATGGTCAGTCAACAGTGTGATGCACAATTCAACAAATTTTTGCAATATCTTCATCAGTTCTGCTTGCTGCCAGGCACCTGTCTTCTCTTCATAAGTAACATTTTCTATCTCCTCAGAAAAATGTTTAATTTGGACACTACTGTTATCTTCATGTCATTATCTTGATAAACTTGGACTAACATACTCCTGATTCCATTTCCACTGTTGCTAAGGTTAACAAGAAATTTAATGTTTGTTCATTGCTGTAATTCAAGTTCTAAAGTTTTTGTGATGACACACAAAAATACTTAACAGTAATGAATGCCACTCAGCAAGGCACAACCACACATGGACATGAAAACTTACTGAGTTGTTTGGGCGGTACTGCCAATGTACATTCATGGTAACTTAATTGTCAGACCATTTAAATGCCTGTGATTGGCATGGATGGTTCACTAAACACCTTCACTATCAGCCCAATGTTGAATGGATTTTGTGATAAAATGCAAGATATTTTCAGATTACTAATAGTGAAAGAATCTAAAATCATGACACAGGAGAATTTAAAATACTACACTGCATTGTTTGATTTAGCTGATTGCACTGGACTATAAAGACGTAACCTAAAAGAGTGCCCACACCAGTGGGACCTCAGTGATAGTCCTAAAGAAGAGATAAATAGCTAATGCAGTCAGCTTGCCAAAAACAGGCATGATTCTTGTAATACTGCCATCCTTACTATGAAACAAATGTGCCCACCTTTGGCAGAACTCACAGCCTATTATAAACATAGAGAGCTTTATTTTGCTTCCAGTATATGATAGTAAATATCTTGGCATTCCAAATGTGATGATTAATATAGGCAACAGTAGTCACCATGCAGGGAGATGGGCCTCAATTACCAACAGATTGAATTCAATCTCATCAGAGAATGGCCAGTACATGGATATCTTTATGACTGTTCTGACAAGGGATTTCATTTATCTGCCATCCTGTAGTTTTCCAAAAGGCAGACCAACTGGGCCATTGGCAAAGCCCTAGGATATAAAATTGTAGAATTTATTAAGAGGAGTATTGGTAGTTACTATAAAAGGGCTTCATTTTACCCACTGAGCAGAGTGATAATGTCCATTTGTGTTTCTGCATAGCTGATGCTGAGCAGCCACAGAAGCCCTATCTGGTTTTCAGCTTAGCTAAATCATCTGTGAATCAGGTCATGGGATTTAAGGGAATTAGTATGAATTTGTGCCCTACTAAGGCTTTGCTTCCATTGTATGAATGAAAAGTAAAGTTTTACCCAAAGGGAAATGCAACACTTTTGCATATAAAACTGGGTGCTCCTGGAGCAAGGTCAACTACATTCTTTAACACACAACTTCCATTTGATAAACAAGACTTGTTTGGACCATTCCTACTGTGTTAGCCTTTTAATCTGAGCTGACCCCTCCAGATTGCAAAATAGAAATACCAGGCCAGAGAGTAACAAGAGCTTCATTAGTAAGTAGTTCATCTTTGAAAGAGCCCCATAGCAATAGAGTGCACTTGGCAGCCATTTAAGTATGGCAACAAGTCCGCTGTGGAGCGTCTACCCTAAAATGTGGGGCCTGCCTCCTGTTGGCCAGAGGCTCAAATTAGTCTTATAACACAAAAAGAGTAATTAATGGGGCCTCAAAAGTATAGATTTCTCTATGTGCAGCTCTCCTTTACAGGAAGAATGCCTTCATTCACCATGTAGACATATAAAATATCAACACTAATTATACATTCAGCGCATGAACCTATAACGTAGGATAAACAAGCTGGTCCAAAATGGACTCACACACATGTTGCTTTAGCTTCTCCACTCTACTGCAAATATCCTAATTCAATTGAGATGTATTCAGCTGGTCTGTACCAGCAGGATTAGGGTGATGACTTGAATGCTTATATTCAAAAGCATCATACAAATTTGAAATCCTAGCCCCCATGCATTGCCTCAAATGTAATATAGACTTTAGACTACCTTGGAGACAAGGAGACCTCAGTCCAACCAAAACTTTTGTCTCCTTAAATGAACTTAGACAAAGCTAGAAAGAAAGGGAAGGATTTGCCTATACAAAAAGAGAGAAAGTGAGCATAACTGTGGGCTAGTAAGTGAGGTGAATGGATTTTTGTTTTCAAGTAGTACTAGTGCTTTCAAGACCTCACCAAATGAACTTCCAATGTCTTGAGTATATCCAAAGCCCTATATCAGAGGTGAAGTCATATTTACAGATGTCATCTGTTTCAGCCTCTTAAATCCCTTGCCTCTGCGATCTAATCCAAACAGTTTTTTGGCTGGGGCCCCAAAGTTTGTGTCCTTTGACTGAATATAGTCTTGCATCATGGCATGGGAAGTTATTTTAAGGAGTTCAATTTAATCTGTAGCATTTGTTGTTCCATTGCCATGCTAACAGCTCTTAAATATTCTCACTGGCTTGAAATCAAGGTTGCAGAAGTGTTCCAAGATGCCAGGACTTATCACACGAATTTATTTAGATTACTTTAGGTCAATTTCTCATTCCCTAGTGTCTTTATCATGTCCACAGAACAGATGATTGGCTAAGAAAACAGTAGTGTATTCATACAATACAATGTTACTCCTCAATTAAGTGAAATAAATGTATGATACCTGCCATAAATTGGGTGAATCCTAAAACATTTATGCTGAGAGGGAGAAGACCGAGCAAAAGGACTTCTATCCTAATGAATATATGTTTTTAGAATCACAAAAAAGTAATTATTTAATTCTAATATTTAAGTATAAGAAGAGTAAAACTAAGCTATAGTTCACTTGATTTAGACAAAGGACTCCAAAACAAAAATTTATAGTAATAGAAACACATCAGTGGTGGCTTGGTGAGGTGACTGGGAAGACAGGAGGTTTGGTGAAATTACAATGAGGCATGAGGAAACTTTTGAAGCTAGGGATATTTTCATTATATTGATTATGATTATTGTTTCCAGTCTGTTATAATGTATGTTATAAATTTATAACAAATTATAATTTATAATTATAATTTAATAATCTGTTATAATTTATTTTTTATGTTATAATTTATCAAATTGCATACTTTATATATGTCCAGCTTACTTTATATCAGGTATACCCTACTACCATTGTTTGAATAAGCTACTATAAGGTAATAAAATAAAGAACATGGTGAAGAGAGGAAATTTAGAAATTGAAAGGTAAGAAAAAATGCTGCACACATAATTCTAACACTATTATTTTGAGTAGAGACAAGGTCTCTCTCTTGCTCAGGATAGTCTCAAACTCCTAAGCTCAAGCAGTCCACCTGCCTCAGCCTCCCAGAATGCTCGCATGAGGCACCTGCCAGAATGAAGTGTACAATTCAGGTGGCATACCAGTCTAGTTTTGTAATTATAACAAATGTACTATTGCAAGGTAAGATGTTAACAATGATAGGATGAGTGGTATGTGGAAATGTCTATTTTATCATTGCAGATTTGATGTATATCTAAATCTATTTGTTGCAACTTTTCTATAAATCTAAATCTGTTCCATAATAAAAACTAGGTTAAAAATGATAAATTAAAAAAAAAAAGAATCAGCTTCATGCCATACCAGACCTAGAGCACAGAAAAATACATTATCAATTCAAAGTATTATAAAGAACAATAAATCTAGGAATTCAAATTATAAGTCTGAGTTGGAGAATGATACCAGACTCCAGGAAACTAAAGCTTCTTTTTTTCACAATTCACCTTCTACTTTATCTTTTGATGTGTATAATATGTGTCTACAGATATATGGATGTGTGTGTGAATGTGTGTGTGTGTGTCATCTTTCTATTTCTGTGTATAAAAGGTTGAATTTTGTGGGAAATAGACTCAGAAATGGACATTTGCTCTCCAGACTGCTTCAGGAGAAGGACTCAGCTGTGAACTATAAGCCTTCCCATCCTGAGTTTAGAAATGAGTGCCCATCTCAGTGTTTTTCAACCTTTTTTTATCTCATGACCACTTGAACCTGTAGTTAAACTTCCACCACACACTTAAATTATGTTGATCAAAACAAAAATGTAAAAAAATAATATACTTACTGTGCTTTGAATCTCTTTAGAAACTAATTTAATTAATGATCTTTAAAAGTTTTCACAGCACATCTCAGACCCAGCTCAGGGCACACCAGTGTGCGGCTGAACACCTGTTGAAAATGACTGGCCTGTGTTCTCAAATGGGGATCTTGGCATCTGAAGTACCTACTAAGTTTATACATCACTTCATGCTTTGATTCACATAATTAATTTACCCAACTGCATAAAGCTGAAATGTCCTAGTTGGTCTGTTTTTCTGAGGAAATTTACAAAATGTTTTGTAAAATAAGCTGCAGAACCTGTCACTGCATCTCGGGTAACAGCTGATATTCATCCTCTTCTTCCTTTACTACACATTCTGGATTCCCTTCTTTTTTACCTAGCAGCTCTCTAATGGCCTAGATGGCTGTAGACAACATGGAAATACATGACCCAGTCCCATCCTCAAGCAACCCACTAGAGTAAGGTAGTTGCCTGACATCATCATGTCTCCATTGCTCTGATTCTACTTTAGTGTTCACACTGAAGCTACACTCTATGTTTCTCGAATGACTATGAATGACTAGCTTTGAGCAGAGAGGAGATTTTTCTTCAAGGTCATGATTATTCTTTGCTCTGGAGCACCTTGGTAGAGTACCCGAGATCTGTGGGACTCCAGCCCTCTTGCACAATCCTTCTTTCTTACCTTTTGCTTGTGTGTCAGACTTGAACCAGAGTATTACAACTTTCTTTGCTACCACTCTGATTTATCCTTTACAGGTTTATCCCTCACTTCCTCAAAAAAGTCTTTGTGTATATTGTATTTCTTCTTGTCTGCTTCTTAGCGTAGGTTGCAAGTGACTCAGACACTTATTCCTAAGAACTGTAAGACTTTAGTTGTCATTCCCCTCTTAAAGCTGTTCCACATGTCTATTAACTGTGGAATTTGGAAAGGAGAGCAACAGAAGACTCAGTGCATCATCTGGGTCCCAAATATGTTCTTCTCACTTCATTAATCAGACACTCTTTCTTCTAGAGATACCAGGGAAAATTACTCCTGCCAGGCTGTTTATTCCTTTCCATGTTCTCTCAACTCTTGGCATCATTGAGAGGCCCAAAGAGATCAGAAAACATTTTTTAAAAACCCTTAAAATGTAGGATTCTTGCTGTCCCTGGTGGGAGTAGTATTTTCTCTGGATACAAGACCTCTGGATTTGCAAATCCTAGAATTTCAGTAATAGAAAACATATACTTGGTTCCATATTTTAGCCAATTATGCATGTGGACAATGCCATGTAATGGCCATTTATTTGTAAACTGACATCCAAGTTACAGAGGGTATCATTGCCAAGTGACACTTCAGTTTACTCTTCAAAAGGCTCTCATCATTCTATCTGATTGGAATCTTCTACATGGCACAGTATATAATAGGTCAAGTGAGTTCCAGGATTATATACAAACAATTCATATGTTGTAATGTATGTCCCTTGGTCTTTTGTGATGTTGTGCAGAATCATGTATCATGATTATATAGATGCATGATGCATCATGATTATATAGGTGCATGATGCATCTATAAATCCTTGAATAGTAGTGGTCTCAGAAACACTGTGAAAAAGAAAGGCAAGCCATACCCATAATAGGTCCTGTCCATTCATAATCTCTGCTCTTTTCAGATTGGATGGGCCTATTGTCATCAACTCATCATCAAAGGGATCGTTATTCTCTATCAGGAATGTTGTTGTCTTTATGGCTCACCATTGGATTTTTTGACTTGGATATTCAGCCATAATACTAACTTAGTTGCCATTGGTTCAACTGTGTGAATGAAAGTTCATGCTATTAAGTTTATTTATAGATTCCATACTTGTTACCATGGCTGCTCCATTCTTGAGCCCAATGTATGAGCATGAGAGATGGCTAATGAAAGAAACTGGAAGCTGATAACCTGCCATATCACTCTATTTACTTGCTTGCTTGTTAAAAATACTGTTTTAAAATGACTTCTATGATGAGCATTAGTATGTAGTACAAAAGCCTGCACAGCTCTGTGCACTCTCAGGGCTGTGCATGAGTTTCTTCTACAGAGCTTCTTTCCCTTTAGTTTATAATCCTGATCCCACTGTTATTGTATAGAGCCCATCTTTCTTTTGTAATAGTTATATTTGTGAATTTAAGAGGGAGATAATTGGGGTTTACATCATCACTCACCTTAAATTCTTAAGTACGGCACTGATTCCTGCCATTTCATTTCAGATGCAACCATTTTTTTCACTTACAGTCTCTTCGCAGAGCCAGAGACCAGTTCAACAGTTTTTATTTGACCTTCCCAACAATAATGGATCTTATCTAGAGCAAGACCAAGTAAGGATTCTGAAAAATAACAATTTCCTAAATTCAAATTATCATTTGAGAGATCTGGGAAATCAGGATGAAATGACCCTTGGACTCTGAGGACCTACTATGAACTAGATCTGCTATGCCAGGAATCTATTTTTACCAGTCCTTCACTAACAAGAGGCCCATAAAAGTGCTTTGCATATCTAAATACAAATGTCAAATTGAATCTGTGTCTAGAAATTCCTGAAATGTCTTAGTATTTCCCTTTTCAGTTTATAGTTATCAGAATACATGACCATATGCCTTTTGGAAAAGAATATTAATGATCATTATCATATAAACTTGCTATAATGTTGCAGGTCATTTCTTCACAGGGAACTGACTTCTTCAATAAATGGGTTCTGGATTTTTAAAACTGGTATGTGTAGGAAAGCCATACAGAGAATTATGATTTTTCATTGTATAGGCTGCCTTTAAAATTCTAATCATCCCTACTTCATTTTTTCTGATTGGGTACAGTGAGATCACTCATAAAGGCTGCTTGTTTATTCTTCCCTGGAGGGGGGAAACATGTTCTACTGATAATTTGCGTAGCTCTATTACTGTTAGTATCATGATTTCCAGTCTGATTTTTCTGCTCATACTTGTGTTCAACACTTTCCCCCCTGACAGTTAAGTGCTGCCTTCTGGTTTTTTGTTATTTGAGAGCCTATTTGAACCCTTTGCTATCAAGAATCTGCTATCAGCCATGGCCAGTGTAGGGAGCTACCATTGATTCAATGACGCTGGTGAGCCTCTCACAGTACATGCTTTATGACTTTGATACCTAGACAGATATGTGTAGATATTCTGGGGAAAACAATTAGCTGGTAGATGTTATAATCTTTTGTAATATATTCACTTGCCTCACTGAGTCTTTCCATTTCTTCTGGCCCCACCTGACATAGAAGTTCTAGCATTTCTACTTTTTCCTTATATGAGCCAGCACTTTATTCAAACTTCCAAAAGCCATTCTAACATAATATCAGTACTACATTGCAAAGTTTTCTCCAGGGTATAAAATTCCTTTTTTTTTTTTTTTGCAGTTTTTGGCTGGGGCCAGGTTTGATGCCGGGGTATATGGGGCCAGCATCCTACTCCTTTGAGCCACAGGTGCCACCCCAAGGGTATAAAGTTCTTAACAAGAGAATGTACTTCCATAGTGATTGACTCTCTTTGTCCAACTTAATATTCAATTATTCCTGTTCTAATCTCTTTAGGACTCTACCCACATATGTACTCCTGGATCCTGATAGTATACATTGGCTAGCTCCCATATCCACATTGGAATATAGTCCCTTTTCTCCCATATGGGAGCTCTTATTAGAAGCATCTGCCTAGATGATTTATATTGAGACTTCTCCTTACACATGGCCTCATGGTAGTGAAAGAAGTTGGGACACATCTTGAGAAGGCATGAGTAGTCTTACAAAGCCAAGGTCTCTGCATCATCTTCAAGCAATGAGGAAACATTAGCCTTTAATAAAAAGAGCCATATTTTCAGGGCCATAGGGTTAAAAATATCTGGGGATTCCGGATGTATGACCAAGATGTGTCTATAGTATGTGTCATTATTCATTTCCTTTCCAATCAGGACCTTTTTTGCATAAACTTGAGATTGATATTTAAAATTTTCTGTAGTTTTGTTATTCTTCTAATGAGGTCCCAGGCCTCGTGGTTAGCTTATTTTTTCCCTCTAGTTGTGAGAGCAGATTGTAGTTATGCATTTGTGTGCTGTGTTGCCTTAAATTTGTGATTAATCACTCTAAGCCCTACACTGTCATTTTCTAATCCTGATGTATCAATGGCCTTCAGCAATAGCTATCATATTACATTGTTCTTATAATTACTATTTCTCCTGAATTTTTCAAATGACTGAGATCTGAGATATTTTACAGCCTAAGGTTTTACATTGCTTTTTTTTTTTTAAATAGTATCCCATACTGACATATTACCATAGAAATCCTAATGACTGCATGTCAGAGACTCTTAGCACCCTGCCTACCACCAGTTACAGGGTTTTCATTGCCAGCTGGCTGCCAGATGCTTCCGTTCTAAAAATTTAATTTCAGAGTCTTCTTTTTGGAACGTAATTAGCACCAACTGATACAAATAAGGTTCCCTGGGAAACAGACTCTGAGATAGTTATTAGGATGAAGGCAGTTTATTGAGGTGAATTCACTGAAACAACTGTCTGCCCATGAGAGAAGTTAAATTAGGTAGAAATCTCTGATATCTTTCAGATAGAGTTGCAAATAAAAATATAGGATTCCCAGTTAAATGTGAGTTTCTTATTAACACTCAGTTTACAATAAATTCTTGTAGGTATATTTTAGTATACTTGAGTGTGCATATGTCCCAAGTATTGTGTGAACACACTTAACACCACAGAATTATTTGTTGCTTATCTGAAATTCACATTTAACTATGTATCTTATAATTTTTTCTGTAAGCTACTTTTATGGTTATGAATTCATAAAACAGGACAGAACATTTTTCTCTTCAAATGAGAAAGCCTTTAGAAGCAAGCTACCTATAGTATGGGGGGGTGGGGCTTGTATGAGGTAGCATTTTTTGACTAAAGGCAACTCTTACATGTGAATTGCTAGTAGCTAAGATAATAAATACGTCAGTTCTGGATAGAAGAGCTGAGAAGTTCTGCACAGTTTCCACGACTGTGTATGTTGAGGTAGGGGAAAGAGAGAACAGAGAACAGATAAGCAGCAGGAACTATCTCACCATCTCATCTGGGCAAGATGCACATCATTGCTTATCAGTCTCAGCAAGTTATAATCTATAACAGTGTTTTTCAACTTTTTTATCTCCTGGTACACTTGAACCTATAGTTAAACTTCTGCAGCACACTTAAATTATGTTGATCACAAAAAACAAAAAGTATAGAAAAAAAGAATACAGTCATCCTTCTTTGTATTTCTTTCTAAAATAATTTTATTAATTATCTTTGAAAATTATCGTGGTACACCTAAGATCTTTTCATAACATACCAGTGTGCTACAGCATATCAGTTGAAAATCACTAGTCTACAGTAAGATGATAATGTACAACATAGTAAAAACAGATGTTAAGTTTCAGGCTTCTTCCAGAACTCTCAGCTCCCTAGTCCAGAACATCTTTCTTAGGTTATTATGTTCTTGGACTTAGAACTATGGAATTTGAGCAAGAGTCCATTCACCAAAATTTTCTGAAAACCATGCAAATAGACTCCTAGAGCAGTCATACAACTCGGCTGCAGCTTCTATATGTAAAGCAATTATTTATATATTAAAAATATTTTTGTATCTGAAACACTTAAACTTTTCCTTTGAAATGGATGATTTTGAAGATCATTGTCTCTGTTATCCTTATACAAAAGTTTACTTACGCAATCAAAACTAAAATTTTAGGTATTATATTCTGTATTATTCCTATTATGCAGCCACTATGAATACTAATAAGGCCTGTACAAATGGAACTGAACAATTTTTGCCTAAATAGGGGAATAAATTTTACAGGTATATAAAACAATAAATTTTATAATAAAAGTAAGGCTATCAGTTGAAACTCATTATAACACATTAAAAATGAAATTAGTGTGAGATATTCTGTGGTAATACTAAAACTAAATGAAAAAATTTAAATATGTTAAAAAGAGCAGGGTTCTGCAATATTAACTTCCTTTTGAAAAGACACAAAGGTTTATTAAATGACTGTGAAGAATCAAATCTTAATCATCTTGGTTGACATTTTTATGTATGAAAAAAACAGTAGAAGAAAAGAGACATATGAATAACTATCCAAGTGACTTCAACACTCAAGACTATTTATGATTAGGAATCAATTCTGTTAGAATTTGAAAAAACAACTGGAATTGGAGGGTATTTTTTTTAACTTCATCTTTTGCCATAGTTATTGTGAGAATTAATGAGGCATCAGCCCAAAGAAACAGTTCTCTACTCGAGGTGATTTTGTATCTCAGGGTTATTCGCTAACATCTGGAGACAAATCCAGTTGTCACAATGGGGAGAAGAAATGTGGTGCTTTACTAGTGGATAAAGGCCTGCAATACCACTAAATGTCTTACAAAATGCAAGACAGCCTCTTCCCACAGTAGAGAATTATCTATCTCTAAATTTCAATAGGGTTGGGACTCAGAAAACATACTCTAAAGTAATCAAAAAATAATATCCAAATATTCATCATCTGATAATAAACATCTAGTAAGTGTATTTATTGTTTTGAAATGAACCAACAATCCATTCCTTCAGGAAGCCACAAATTTACGCAACATGTAATAAGATCTATGCCATGTTAAGTACCATCCTACTTGTTGAGGATTCAGCAGAATGTAGTATCCGGTGTACACCTTACACTCATTGTGCTCCCTTGGAACTCATAGCACTTGCACACTGTTGCTTAACATTTTGGGACTGGCTCTCCACCAAATAAATACAGAGGTACCCTTAAGGACCACTGCTGAAATTAGATAGTTTGGAATGGAACCTACAATAGTAAACGCATGTTAAACAACATTATAACTATAAATCTGTATTTTGTCTCTATATCATCAAATTCTAGAAAAAAAAGGAATCTAAAATACATGGTTATTTAAGAAAGAGAGTGACATCCTGCTTTGAGCATTCCACAATGAGATATCACCTTACCTCTGTTAGAATTACTTTTATTAAAAAGTCCAAAAACAATAGATTCAGGTGTGGATACGGAAAGAAAGGACCACTTACACACTGTTGGTGGGACTGAAAATTAGTATGACCTGTACGGAAAACAGTATGGCAATTTTTCACAGAACTAAAAGTAGACTCACCATTCAATCCAGCAATACCATTACTGAGTACCTACCCAAAGGAAAAGAAGTCATTTTATCAAATGACTGCACCTGCCATCAAATGCTTATTACAGCACAATTCACAAGTGCAACGATGTGGAGTAAACCTAAGTGCCCATCAATTCATGAGTGGATTAAAAAAATGAGGTATAGGCATACCACAGAGTATGTCATGAAAAAGTATGAAAAATACATTTTGCAATAATTTGGATGGAACTGGAGATGATTATCCTAAGTGAAGTATCTCAAGAATGGAAAAACAAACACGACATGTACTCACTATTAGATTGGAACTAATTGAGTAGCGCACATGTGCACAGAGGGAAGTAAAACTAGTGGAAATCAAACAGGAAGGAGAGGGGAAGACAGGAAGGAAAACCCTACCTAACGTAAAATGAACACTATGGTGATGGGCACACTCATAGCCATGACTCAAGCATTACAAAAGCAATTCATGTACCCGAAAACATTTGCAACCCTTGAATGTTTTGAAATTTAGAAAAATTATACATTAATACTTAAACATTTTTTGTAAAAAGTAGATAAAAACTAGTGAATTTTAAAATGAAGTTTAAAAATGACAATAGTTCTACTATTGTTGAGTATACATACAGTGCATGGTAAACATGTGATTGCAAATAAAGGAAGTATATAAGGAATCATACATGTAAAGTCATACATTTTATATGGTTTCATCTTTTGTGTGGGTGTATCATAAAACCGAAGTTTTTTTGTTTGTTCGTTTGTTTTTTGGAGTTTTTTTTTTTTTGCAGTTTTTGGCTGGGTCTGGGTTTGAACCTACCACCTCCAGTACATGGGGCCGGTGTCTCACTCCCTTGAGCCACAGGCACCGTCTCAAAGTTTTTTTTTTTCTGCAGTTTTTGGCCAGGGCTGAGTTTGAACCTGCCACCTCTGGCATATGGGGCCAGCGCCCTACCCCTTTGAGCCCCAGGTGCCACCCAACCAAAGTTTTTTTTTATAAAATACTTATAAATTTATACTTCAATTATAAATGGAAGAATTGATCTCTGGTGACTTTTCTCATGTTATAACTAAAATATACTTCTGGGAATTAAACTTGTAAAATTAATGTATTTATTAAAGATGGACCATCAACTTTCTAATTAACCTCCTATACTCTTAATGAAGGAAAAATAAAAGAAAGTTGATGGCTTATTTGGTGCTTATCAGCTTCAACTTGCAGAGGAAATTGTGCTACAAAATAAGGAGTGTATGGATTCAGCACATGTCAGCCTGTCACTGTTTAGGATTTAATGTGAACTATGAAGATTTGAGGGAAAAGTTGTTGTTTTTTTAATGTCTTTTCCAAAATCAATTTTCTAATGAATTCTGAAATATAATGAAATAAAATATGAGCATTTTGTGATTCCCCCCTCCTTTGGAATAACTCTTCATTAGCACAAATAGGCATATTATAACAATATGAATAATATATTGGGGGCAAACATTTCTAATTCCTATGGCCTATTATCAAATTCAGAATTTCCTAGGGCTCACCTCTATTGAAATATTATGAACATTTCATATTATTTCATTGATAATTCTTATCAAGGCACTCAGAGATCAGTACATTTTCTTATTCTTTATTATGGTTTGAATATGTCTCTTCCAAAATTTATGTGTTGAAACTTTATGGTGAACATGATGTTATTAAGAGGTGGTGCCTTTCAAAAGCTATCAGGTCAACAAGGCTTCTCCCTCCTCAATGCAATTAAGGTTCTTAAAAAGATGTTCTGTGCAGCATTTGGCCCCTTTCCCTTCCACTCTTCTACCATGCAAGGACACACCATTTCTCCTCTCAGGAGGATGCAGCAACAAGGTGTCATCTTGGAAGTGGAAAATGAGCTATTACTTGGGACTGAAACTACTGACACCTTGATCTTTGGGCTCTAGGCCCCAGAAAAGAGAGAAATAAATTCCTGTATTTTATAAATTACCCAACTCTCAGAATTTTGTTAACACAGCTCAAACTGATAACAACATTGCTGCTTTAATAGTAACATATCAGCAACTTGAAGACATCTAAGAGATGAAGTCGGGGTTATAATACTACCTCGAGTAGTCACTTATTGAGTTCTTAACCTATCCTATCTATAATTGGTTCTGAATTCTATCTCTTTGGATTCAAGAAGAAAGGAGAAATCTTGTAAAAAAAAAAAAAAAAAAGCTTAATATTATTCCACTTAGCCATTTTCACTGGTTAGATTACTATTAGAAATGATTTGGTAGTTGCTTTTAGTTATTTTTGTTTATCTTTTTAATAAATTGAACATCACTCTACTGGGAAACTTCTCTAAAATTAAATACTTTTACCAAATATTAAAATCTATTATTATGGATATTTGATGAGTTATACTTAAAGAAAAAAAATCGTATCCATTTGGAACAGATCCAGCATCATTTGAAGAAATTCATTCTTTTATTCAGGTATAAAATAGGTAAGAAATTTTTCTTTATAGATGAATCATTTAATAGAAAATGTTTCTTGAGTCATTCAATTTTATTGACCATCATATTCAATGCTATGAGAGTGATCTTGTTTGTATTGATTTACTTCCCCTGGAAGAATCTGAATTCTTTTTGAATGAAGATCTGTGTTTCTGAATGCTATCTCTCAGTTCTATTGCTTTTTATAGTCTTGGGGATTGATGTTTTATCTCCGATCAGACCCAGTTAGGTTTATCCGGGCCAGAATCCAGGTTTGTTTCTATTTACTCAGAGTAATTACAATTTTGTATTCTTTTTGCTGTTATTCATGGAGTTCTTTATAATCTTTCTTTTGAATGTAAATTTCACTATATTCCTTTATCATTTGAAATTCATTCTATACTACAAACTGAATAATTAATTCTCCATACCCCAAAAGGTGCTCTAAGTAACACATGAAAAGATCCCTATCACCAGATTATTTTTCTTTAAGTATAACTGTATTCTAATTGACACATGAGGAAAAAAGGTTTAAGCTCTGTTTTACAAAAGAAAAAACATCTTTTTTCAATCTGATTTCTATTTTCAAGTGATTAATTGAAATAAATCTTCAATGAGTATTTTTCCTTTACCATGTCACAATAGCCATACATTACTCAGAATGGGGAAAATAGATTGTATTCAGTAAGTACCAGCAAAGGGAAAAGAGTTGATTTCATTCTGATTTATACAGAGCTCAATGCAAGTTCTAAAGGGGGAATGAGAGAAAGTGGCAAGAGGTGCTCTGTAGAGTAAGAAAACAGAAAGTTTAGAACTGATCCATTGGTGTATATTTGATTAGACCAACTTTACTTGACAAATGGAAGTTATGGAAATTAAGGTCCTATCCTTTCATAGACACTGGTAGGCAGAGTCTTTATTTTTTTAATTATCACAATTCAAAGGAATGACTCTCAGATCTTCAAGAAAGAGGATTCCATGTTCTAAGAAATATGTACTGACATTTGCAAGAACTTATTGAGACTTAAAGTATAAATGCTCTGAGAAAAGGAGATTCTATGGTTTGATAAGTCTCCCAAAAGTTTAAATATAGGAAATTTAACTGTCATTGCTGCAAAGTTGAAAAGTGGGAACTTTGGGATATTATTGGGCCATGAGGCCTCCACCTTCAAAAATGAATTGATGCTTTTATCTCAGGAATGAGTTAATTATCAGTGAAGTAGGTTAGTTATTGAAGGAGTAGCTTTTTTATTTTTAATAAAACAATATCTCTCTTACATATGTTCTCTTGCACTTAATGCCTGTCTGCCATGGAATAGCCATCCCCAGATACAGGACCATGCCCCTGGACATCCCAAATTGTAGAACCAAAAGGCTAATCAACTTATTTTCTTTATAAATTACCTAGTCTGTCATATTCTTTCATGGAAACATAAAACAAACTAAGACAAAAGATTAATACTGCATGGGGTTGTTAGTTTCACAAATGCCTGCAAATGTAGACGTGGCTTTGGAGCTGTGTTTTGGGTAGAGGCTGGACGAGTTTTAGAGAGCAGGCTAAAGAAAGCCTGTATTGCCAGGAATAGAGTATTAAGAAAAATTGTGGTGAAGGAACAGAAGACAAGAGATATAGGTAAAATCTTAATTTTCTTAGCGATTTCTTAAATGGACATGGTAATAAGGTTAGTGGAAATACTAGACAGTAAAGGTGAATCAGATGAAGTCTCAGATAGAACTGAGGAATTAGAAACTGGAATAAAGACCATCTTCATTATACAGCATCAGAGAACTTGGCTGAACTGTGTCCTTCTTCATTTCTACTTTACGGAAAGCTGAATTTAAGGATGATGAACTAGAATATCTGGTAGTAGAAATAACTAAGAAGCAAAGCATTCAGGATGCTGCATGGCTACTTTTGCCCACTGCAGTGAGATGTAAGAGCAAATAAATGACTTAGAAATAGAACCTTAAGATAAAAGAGGCAGAACAGAAATATTTGGAAATAACGGGATGGCTACACAAAGAGTAAAAAAGCATGTTTGAGAGAGAACACTTGATTATAAAGGTATAATCGAGTGACTGTTTGCTAAAGAGATTAATATGGAGAAAAGGAAACCACATACTGATACTTTTCACCAAGACAATGGAGAAAATCTCTGAAGACACTTCCATCTTAGGACCAGAGCTCTAATAGAGGAGAGCAGGCTCAGGGGTTGGGCAAAGTATGCTTTCCCTGGATCTCTGCTTCCCACATTCTAGTACAGCTCCCCCTCAGCTGCACCTGCTGTGGCTAAAGTGGATCAAGATATGGTTTGTGTTGCTATCTGGAAGGTGCATGTAGTATGGCTTGGTCTTATCTGTATAGTGTTAAGTCTGTAAGGCCCTGGAATGCAATAGCTGTTGACCCATAGCTATCTCCATCTAGATTTCAAAGAGTGTTGCAAACTACCTGATTGTCCAGGCAGAAATTTGTTCATGGAGTGGAACAGGAGCAAACGGTAATGCCTAGTGCAGCTATGGGATTTAGACAGCCTCCACGATCACAGAGCAGTAAGGCCAAGTGGGAGAATTTAGGCATGAGACTCTAACCTGTGAGGGATATTGCCTGGACTGAGCCCAACAAAGCTGTGATGCTTGGGAACCTTGAGAATTAGAGGCCAATGTTTGCATCAGTGTGCCAAAGATGTGAGAGATGGAGTCAAAGAGAATTATTCTCCAGCTTAAAGCCTTATTGGTATCTTCCCTACTTTGTTTTGAACTTTCTTGGGACAAAGAATTACTCTTTCCTTGCTTGTCCCCTTTTTGGAATTGGAATGTGAATGTCTATCCTGTGCCTTTCTCTTTGTCATATTTTGGAAGTAGATAAGTTGTTTTGATTTCATAGCATCATGGCTGGAGAAATTTGCCTTGGAATGAAATGTGCCTTGAGTGTCACTCATAATTGGTTTAAATAGGATTTTGGACTTCAGACTTTTGTAGTGGTGCTGGAACAAGACTTTTGGGACTACTGGGATGTAATAAATATATTTTGCATGTAAAAATAAACAATATAAATGTGGGGTGCCAGAAACCAAGGAGTATGGTTTGAATGTGTTTCCCAAAAGGTTATGCATTGGAAATTTGGTTGCTATTGAGCCAGTGTGGATAGATAGAGATTTTGGGAGACGATTGAGTCATGAATATTCTACTCTTGTGAATGAATTAATGTCCTTATCACAAGAATGACTTAGTTATCTCAGGAGTAGCTTTGCTATAAAAGCGAGCTCTCTCTTGCATGATCTCTCTTGCCCTTTCACCTATTTGCCATGGAATGATTCCATTCAGGTGACAGTAGGGACTCCCCAGCCTCTAGAACCATAAGCTAAATAATTTGAACTTGTTTTCTTTAAACATTATCCAATTGTTATAGCAATAGAAACCAGATTAAGACAGGAGGTCAGAGGCCTATCGCTGAGTCTTGCCTGGAACAAAAAGTGAATTCTGGTAGTGCTTAATTTTCACAAGCAGATATTTTAATGGATCTGAGGTCATTTTAGGGACAAAGTCTTATGCTACTAACATCCATGCAGCATAATCTCTTAGTGCAGAGATTTAGACAGAGTTACTGCCTAAAGTTATATTATTCTCAGCAATATATTTGAAAGTACCACGAAGTATAGACTATTATTAATAAAGCATATTTAAGGGAGTAGAGTCAAGAAGGGAAATAAAAACAAGGACAGTGAAGGAATTTGAAGCCTCTTATTTCTATGGCTAGAGTAAACATAGTTCAACTTGTAGCCAAATCAACATAAAGACACACTAGGCAAGAAAAAAATGTGAACAGAAAAGTAAAGCATCAGAACCAGAAGTAGATAGGCTACAGATGTTAGACTGACTGTCAGAGTATTTAAAATACATATAGTAGATCCTCTATAACAGTGGTTCTCAACCTTCCTAATGCCACAGCCCTTTAATACAGTTTCTGTGGGTTGCGACCCACAGGTTGAGAACCGCTGCTCTATAAGTTAGCCATCCAATGGACTGCAGAAAACTGTTCAACAAACAAAGGTGGTCAACATAAGGAACTAGGCCTACTGTACTGATATGTACATTTAATGCATGTACAGTTTATGAAAATTAGGTCAAATTAAAGATCTGGTCAATGTAGAGAGAGAGGTAATCAAATATGGAGGTTCTGTTGTATGATTAATATGTTACAGGCTGTAAAGGAAAAAATGGAGAGCATGCATGAACATATGGGTAACATAGCAGAGAATTGGAAACACTAAAATATATCAAAAGGAAATGCAAACAAATATTATAATAAAAATATAGACTTTTTTTTCTAAGTATATCAGTAAATTTGGCATGGCTTGAGAAAGAATCTGTGATCTTAAAAATGTGTCAATGGAAACTTCCCAAACTGAACAAAAAGAAAACCAAAGAAATAAAAAGTGGAAAAATATCTACATAGAGTAGAACAAGTGCAAAAATATGTAAAATAAAGATAGTTGAAATAAAACAGGAGAAAAGAAAGAAAATATGCAAAAGAAATAGGGAATAACAACTAAAGGGTAAAGGATTTCTTTATGAAGTGAGAAGACTGTTCTAAAATTGACTTTGGTGATGACTGAATATATCTGTGACTATATTATAAACTTTTAATGGGTAAATTATATATGAATTGTATTTCAAAATAGGTTTTAAAAAAAAGGTAAATAAAAAAGAATAGTGGCCAACACCTTTCCAAATTAAAGACAGACAAAATCTCACCAAACCACAGATTCAGAAAACATAGAAATTACTAAACAATAATAAACACAAAAGTAAAATAAAACAAGACAAAGTATCAGAGAAATAAAATACCTAAAATAGTCATTTTTAAAGCAAAGAATCAAAAATAGTAAGTAAAAGAGCCAAAGAAAAAGCTAGCACCTTAAATATTAAGGAACAAAAATTGCTATAGCAGACTTCTCATCAAAAATCATAAAGGTAAGGAAGAGAGTTAAAAGAAAAAACATAAACTTGTACTTCTATATTCAATAAAATTATTCATCAAAAAGAAATAACAGATTTTCTCAGGAAATAACTAAGGAAATTCATTGTCAATAGTACTCATCTTCCAGGAACTGTTAAATAGTCTTTATGCAGAAGAAAAGCATTATAACTTATAAACTTGTATGCAGTAGAGAAAAGAGAAAAACAAAGAGAAAATATAATACTTTCTTCTCTTATTATTTATTAATCCAAAAGCAAAGTTTGTTTAATGTAAAATAATAAAACATGTATTAGATTATTATATGTGTAAAAAAAAGAGAACAATATCATCATGGATGGGCAGGAGGAACTGAGAATATGATTTCATAAGTTACGTGAAGTACAAATGATATAGTAAAGTGTCATTTGGAGTTATACTCCAAATGTGCATGGTAAACTCTACAACAGCAAATTAAATCTTTTAAATGTATATATAATAGCCTACAAAAGTTGATAAAGCAGAATCATAAAATGCTCAATTTAAACTGCAAATGACCTAATGAAAGAAAAAGAAAAAAATTAACAAATGCCTTTATTAAAAAATCATTACAAACACAGTGAATATCAATCCAATTATATGAATAATCAATTTAAGTCCTTAAATATGTATGAGACAGTGATTATAAGAGTGGTTTAAAAAAGATCTATCTATCTATATATGTATATATATATGTGTGTATATATATATATATATATATGTATATATATATATATATACACTCTATATCAGGGGTCCTCAAACTTTTTAAACAGGGGGCCAGTTCAGTGTCCCTCAGACTGTTGATGGGCCGGAATATAGTTTAAAAAAACAAAACAAAACTATGAACAAATTCCTATGCACTCTCCACATATCTTATTTTGAAGTAAAAAAATAAAACGGGAACAAATATGATATTTAAAATGAAGAACAAATAAAGTTAAATCAACAAACTTACCAGTCTTTCAATGGGAACTATGGGCTGGCCTGCTTTTGGCTAATGAGA
>CAUYRH010144237.1:0-38736 GCA_963574655.1 Perodicticus potto
AGTAAATGAGAAAATATCATGAATGTTATATCAATCAGGTTGATAAAAATATCTCCGATTGTATGTGAAGCCCGCACACTGTACTCCATGACTGAATTATTGTACACAGCTATGACTCAATAAAAAATAATTAAAAAAATAGTAAAATACTAGAATTTACTTATAAATCTTTGGAATGTTTCATAAGAAAAATAAACTCTGTCCTGCGTAAAGGAAAGTGGAGGATAAAATACGAACAAATGAGGAATAGCTGAGGGCTATATTAATAATTATTGATCATGTTAGGAAATATTATGCACTACTCTTTGCTAGGGGATTTGGAAATCTAGAAAATATGATTTTTTCTAGGAAAATATATTATATCACAATTAAATGTAGAAAAAGTATGAACTATATGTCAACCTATACCCTTAGAGGAAATAGAAATTATGTCACCTAATTTGTTCAAAGTAATCTGAAAATCCAGACAATTTTTCATTGAAATATTTCCATGGTTTCAGGAAGTGACGAATTCTAAAGAAATCTCTCCTACAGCATAAAAATGATATATGGATATATTCCAATTCATTTATGAAGTGGAAATATCTATATATTAGAAAAAGTAACAAATATCACTCAGAAAATGAAATGCAACTTACAATTATAGATATAAAAGTCCTAGAGAATCAAACACAATAGTATATTAACCAAGTACAGCTTGTTAAAAAAAGGTTTTACACTGAAAATGTAAGGTGGTTAAAAATATTTAAAAATAGAATATGTATTTTCTCAAATAAAATGTGTGGTAATCTGAAGAGATACCAAAAATTCTATTCACATAATTCAATTAGCACTTTTGATGTAAAGTTCCCAATAGTCTAGGAATATGATCATGCCCCCAAAAGCTAAAGAACAACTGTATTATCATTAAAAATATAAAGAATCCTAGCATCGCCTTAATTGTGACAGGAAGACAGATAAGCAGCAGAAATGAGATATATAACAATTGCAAAAGAAATAATTCTTTTTGAAAAATGAAAACGACAAAACCAAAAAATATTTTAGCATTTTTGAAAGCGGAATATAACCCACAACAGTCAATAAAAATATGAAAAATATGCATGCAGTTACATATGAAGGAAAGCAAAATAAAATTTTAACATGAGTTTTCAGGTATTTGTCATTGCTTTTTTTTTTTTTTTTTTGGTAGAGACAGAGTCTCACTTTATTGCCCTCGCCCTCGGTAGAGTGCCGTGTCATCACACAGCTCACAGCAACCTCCAACTCCTGGGCTTAGGCGATTCTTTTGCCTCAGCCTCTCGAGTAGCTGGGACTACAGGCGCCTGCCACAATGCCCAGCTATTTTTCTGTTTTGCAATTCGGCAGAGGCTGGGTTTGAACCTGCCACCTTCAGTATATGGGGCCGGCACCCTGCTCGATGAGCCACAGGCGCCGCCCTATCATTGCTTTTTTAATGCAAATACTAAGTGTTGGCCAATTTGGAAAACTTAAATTTCTTCAACAAAAAATATATACATTTTAAGTTTTTGGTACGTATTTGGTAATTTTTGCACTTATGCTCAGAGTATTCCTATACAAACTTTTGCTACATGGAAATTCAACAGACTATTGTGGTTTTCTCTGTTTTTTTATTGATCCATAAAAATACCTGTGATATTTTGTTACATTTGTGGAATGTGTAGTGATCAGATATTTATCATTTTCTTGAACTGAGAAAAATATCAAGTTAAACAAGTTGTATCGAACTATTCAACAATGAAAGTTATTTTAAGAACCACCATGGGTCCAAATAATAAAATAGCATGAACCATTAAAGTAATGAGTACAGGGTCTTCTTTTCAAATAATGAAAATCTTCTATCTTTGTGAAAATACTAAACACTATTGAATGATATTCTTTGAATGGGTTAATTGTAGAGTATGTGGATTACATTTCAATAAAGATGTTACCAAATAAAGAAAACCTAAATACAGAAAACGTTAGGATTTAGAAGTAACGTTAATGAAATTCAAGTAAGCTAAGTTGAAAAGCAGCATATGAAACAGTATGCAAAATATAATGTACTTCTCTACGAAACATAAGAAAACACAAATGATAATGAAAGTCTTTTAAAATTATAACTGAGAAGATAATCAAACACAAATCAAATTTTAATTAGAAAAGAAAAAATCACAACAAAGAAGACATTTTTAAATTATAAGGGAATACTATCTGCAAATATATGCTAATAAATATAATTTTCAATTAAAGAATACATTTCTACACGAAATACAAATTTTCTTGATGTACAACACCTGAATAAAACAAAGACTATGGAAAATATTGAAAAAGTAAAAAAAAAAAGTTGTTACCAAAAATATAGCACTAGATTTAAATGATTTTACAGATAATTTCTTTTAAATTTCAAGATGCAGATAATTAATTTCATGAGTAAATTGTTCTACCACCTATAAAAATAATTAAGATTCATGGTTTACAAAGATAATTTAAACCTAATACTATATCCAGATAGAAATAATATAAAGATGTACAGACTAATCACACATATACTAATTTTAATAGTGTATTTAATACAACCTCAGCAAATAAAATCCATTTCTGTATTAAGAGATTCTATTTCATGAAGAGGAAAGTTTTTTTATTAAGTCATATATACATAAATCATGTATACATTAATGCACTTATGGGATACAATGTGCTGATTTTATATACGATTTGGAATGCTTACATCAAACTGGTTAACATAGCCTTCACCTCACATACTTATTTGTTGTCTTAAAACATTTATACTCTTAATAGATTTGACATATACTCTCACAATGTGCACCATAGGTGTGGTCCCACCATTTACTCTCCCTCCAGTCAGCCTCCTCTGTCCCCTCGCATCCTCCTCCATGAAGAGGAAATTATTATTTCATCAATGAAATAGTGACTTTGTATTAAAAGATTTATTTATATATTACTATAAGAAATTATATTTTATGTAATAATTATATTTTCTATAATATAAGCAGAGAGGTTCAAGGGGAAAATGATATCAACTCCTCATAATTCTAAAACATGTATTTTGTTATTAAATCATAAACCCATAGACCATGTATACATTAATGCATTTATGGGATACAATGTGCTGATTTCATATAGCATTAGGAATGCTTACATCACACTGCTTAATATATACATCATCTTTTTTACTTAATTATTGTGTTAAGACATTTATATTATATACTAGTAGATCTGAAAAGTACCCTTGCATTATGTGCCATAGGTGTGATCCCACCATTCACCCTCCCTCATTCTGACCTCCTGCCTCCCCTCCTATCCCTCCCTCCTCCCTCCTTCATCTTGGGCTACAGTTGTGATCCATTCTTAATATGAAAGTGTGAGTGATTGTAAATTGGTTTCATAATAGTACTGAGTACACTGGGTATTTTTTCTTCCATTCTTGAGATACTTTACTAAGTAGGATAGGTTCCAGCTCCATCCGTGTAAACGTAAAAAAGATATTTTATTTAGAATTTACAGCTGCTGTTGGTAGTAATGAGCTCTTACTGTATGTTGGTCACTATTGTAAATATTTTGCATTTGTTACCTCATTTAATCCCTACAGTAACTCTAAGATGAGTTATTATCAGCACCTTTGTTACAAATTAATAGCAGTCTCAGGAGTTTGAGCAAGACATGAAAAGAAGATCAACTCATAAATGCAAAATTGCTCCACACTACTAGCCATAATGCAATACGGTTTTTCTTTCAGTGATTAAGGATTTTTATCTTAATCCAAGAGTAAACATTATTTCAGTTGAAACAAAAGACAAGAAATGATATTCGCTACCATAATAATTCTTTAATAATAGTCTGAATGACTTACCCAAGCAATAAGAGAACAAGTGATTTAACTATTGGAAAATTGGTCACAAAATAATTAGTATCTTAAGGTGATACAATTACATAAATAGAAAATATAGAAGAGGTGACTACAAAATATTGCATGTATAAGCAACAGAAATAAGATGTATGATTATAATCTAAATACACAAAATTAATAATTTATTTATAACTGAAATATTAAAGATTACAAAATATAAGAGAAATAGATATTACTCAAACAGGTAATATTTTTAAAATAATAAAAACAAATAATACAAATAATGTAGATAATATCTTGACATCCAAAATAATTATTGAGAAACTGAAAAAGTGGATTTTCAGAATTCTGCCTTTCTGAATGGAGTCACTTGAACTCATACAGACATGAATTTCTCCAAAACTAGTTAGTGTACCCTTACAGTTTTTTAAACATGACAAATTCTCCTGCATTTTACCTAAAATTGGGGAAAATTATTTTAACAAGTAGTAAAAGCCAAGATAAAGAAGCTTGCATGAATGATTACTAAAACATACAAATAAGCAAATCAAAACAAGAGAGTATTGGTGCAAGCCTAGACACACAGTCACATGAAGTAGAAGATAATATCTAGATAATCAAGGATATGGATGAATGTGTAACATGATAAAAAGTTAATTCAAATAATTATGGAATAAAAATGCCAATAATTACAAAACACTTTGCTATTTGTATTTAGAAACTGCACATCAAAATAAATAAAATATAAACTCAACAATTAAAAGTGAAAAAGAAAACAATAAAATATTAAAATTTAAAGAAATGATGTATTCAAAATTTTGTGCTATGATGCAGATTTTAAAGTTATTTTTCTATGAAAATGTCTTATTGGTTTCTAAAACCGATTTGAGAACACAGACAAGATGTAATAGCATTTTGTAAAATATGATTTCAACTATGTCAAAATTTAACTGTGCTTTATTTCTAATAGAATTATTATATGAGACCTTTATTTTCATCTAAATTTATTTTCAAATGTTTTACAAATATAAAATCAGCATTATTGAAGTATGATTTGTATAGCATTAAGTGAAGCCATTTTAAAAATACACTTTGATTTCTACTGACAAATGTATACACCTCTATAATTAAATGCAAAGCTATATAAAATATTTTCTATACCTTATAAAGTTACCTCACTCTGTTTTGCAGTAAATCTCTCTGTTAGGCCATTTTGAACTGTAATAAATACCTGAGACTGGGAAATTTATAAAGAAAAGTGTTTTATTTGCTTCACAATTCTACAGACTAAGTAAGCATGGCACCAGTATCTAATTCTACTGAGGACTTTGAAAAGCTTCCAGTCAAGGTCAAGGAGAAGGGGGAGCAGGCATGTCACATGGGGAGAGAAAGAGCAAGTGAGAAAGGAGGTGAAGTCAGCCTCCTTTAAACAACCAACTCTATTATGAACTAGTAATGTGAGAACTCACCCTTTGTCATGGGAAGGGCACCAAGCCATTCACGAGAGTTCTGCTGGCATGAACCAAACATCTCCCTTTAGGCCCCATGCCCAATACTGGGGATCAAATGTCAACATGAGGGTGGCACCTGCGGCCCAGTGAGTAGGGTGCTAACCCCATATACTAAAGGTGGCAAGTTCAAACCCGGCCCCTGCCAAACTGCAACACAAAAGAAATAGCCAGGTATTGTGGCGGGCACCTGTAGTTCTAGCTACTCAGGAGGCAGAGGAATCACCTAAGCCCAGGATTTGGAGGTTGCTGTGAGCTGTGAAAGAATTGCACTCTACCGAGAGTGATAAACAAAGTGAAACTCTGTCTCTACAAAACAAAACAAAAAAAAATGTCAACACGAGATTAATTTGTTAAATAAACTTTTTTTTCTAATTTTCTTTTAGTATGTTTGCAATTTTAGAACTAAAGTACTTTTAGTTCTTTTGTCTTACTTGTAAGACATTAATCTTTCTTGAGTTGTCTTCTGTGTACAGTGTGACATATGGGGCCAATTTCATGCTTCTGCATATTCATATCTAGTTTTTCAATACTATTTCAAAAGATGGTCTTTTTTTTGACAATTCATTGTGAATGGATAAAAAAGCTGTTCATTTTTATGTTTGTTTTATTTTTCATTCTTCAAATATACTCAATTTGTTACTTAGTTTTTATTAAATCATAACTACATATATTTATGGAGCACAATGTGATGATTTGATATACAATGTGAAATGCTTAAATCAACATTAAATTAACGTAACCATCACCTCGTTCATTATTTTTGTGTTAAGACATTTATAATATGCTCGTAGTTGTTTTGAAATGTACCCTTGCATTGTGTACATTAGGTGAGATCCTGCCAAATAACCTCCCTCCACTCACCCTCCCTTTTCCATTCCCCTCTTGTTCCTCTCCCCTCTTTCTTTCTGGACTGCCTTTATGTTTTCTCATTTGTATGAATGTGTAAGTGTTTATATATTGGTTTCATAATAGTATTGTATTGAGTACATTGGATACTTTTTTATTATTATTGAGATACTTTACTAAGAATAATATGTTCCTGCTCCATCCAGGTAAACGTAAAAGATGTAAAGTCTCCCGCTTTTTATGGTTGCATAGTATTCCATGGTATACGTATACAATAATTTGTTTATCCATTCATGGGTTGATGGGTATTTAGGCTGCTTCCACGATTTGGCTATTGTGAATGTGGCTGCAATAAACATTCCAGGTGAACAAAAATCATTTTACAACAAAGACATATAATGCTTTTTTTTTTTAGTGGAGTCTTGAGGGTTTTATACATATAACATCATGTCCTCTGTAAAGAGAAAAGTTGAATTATTCCTTTCCTATTAAAATGGGGTTTGCTTTTTTTCACTTACATAGTTGCTCTATCTAGGCCTCTCAGTACTATTAATATGTTGAATAAAAGTGGCAGGAGTGGTCATCCTTGTCTTACTCCCGATCTTAAAAGAAACATGTTCACCTTTTGCAGTTGAGTGTTAGCTGTGGGCAAACACTTTTTACATACCTAATTTTGGGGGAGATTTTGTCATGAAAGGATGTTCAATTTTCTCAAATGCTTTTTCCGCATCTGTGGAGATGATCACAAGATTTTTGTTAATGCAGTGTATCACATGTTTTGATTTTCCTAAGTTAAAAATTCCTTTCTTCCCAGGCCAAATCTCACTTGATCATGGTATGTAATATTTTAATATGCTTTTGAATTCTGTTTGCTAGTATCAATCTCAATTTTCATGAGATATGTTGCATGTAATTTTTTTTTCTTTTAGGTTCCTTATCTAGTTATGGTATGAATATAATTCTGGACTCATGAAATGAGTTGGGAGGATTCCCTCCTATTAAAATTTTTGAAGAGTTTGAGAAGGATTGAGATTAATTGTTATTTAAATATTTACTAAACTTCATCAGTATAGATAACAGGTTCTGGGCTTTTATTTGTTGGCAGATTTTTACTTTCTGATTCAATGTCTTCATCAATTATTTCTCCGTTCATTTTTTTCTATTTATTCATGGCATAATCTTTGTAGGTTTTATATTTCTAGTAAATATATATATGTATATATATATTTTTTTAAGATATTCACTTTATGGTGTGTAATTATTTAGGTAGTTTTCAATAATTCTTTGTATTTCTGTGGTATCACTTTACTCTTTCATTTCTGATTTTGAGTCTTCTTTTTGTCCAGTTAAATATCAATTTCATTTCTTTTCAGAAAACCAAGACTTAGTTTCGCTGATTTTTTTCTATTGTTCTGGAGTTTCAGTTCTATTTATTTCTCTCTAATGGTTTTTATTTCTTTCTTTCTGCTAACTTTAGGTTTATTTTGTTCTTTTGGTTTCTTGAGTTATAAAGTTAAGCTATTTTATAGTATGTATTTTTTAAATTTTGATAGAATTTAGCAATGAACATATTTGTACCTAGAGTTTTCTTCATGGGAAACATTTTATAATGAATTCAGTTTGATTCCGTGCAAAAAAAGCTATTTATATTTTTGCATGGCACATATATTTGATGTTTGCATTTCTAACAAATGACCTCTAATTGTATCATTTCGTTTCAGGCAAAGACATTTAAGGGTTTTGACTATATTATGGAATTGAATTTCTACTGCCTTATACCACAAAGGACAATGTCTTGCAAATTTTTCTTCTATGGATATTAAGCTGAATGTTATTAATCCCTATGGGTTGTATTTGAGTTAGGTGTTATCATTCTCCCTTGGGAGACTCTTTAATTTTTTCTTTTTCAAATTATATTTTATTTTTTTATTAAGTCATTTATACATAGATCATGAATACATTTATGCCTTTATGAGATTCAATGTGTTGACTATTTATACAAATAGGAGTGCTCACATCTTACTAATCCACATAGCCTTCACCTCATTTACCCAATTACAACATTAAGACATTTGTGTTCTATACCTGATAGATCCAACTTGTACTTGCAATATGCTCCATTGGTGTGGTCCCCTTACTAACCTTCCATCGACCCACCCCAATACCTTCTCCTCTCCCTCGTCTTCTCTCCTTCATCCTAGGCTATAGTTGTGTTTCATTTTTCATATGCAAGTCTGAGTGATTATAAATTTATTGCACAGTAGTACTGAGTACATTGGATTTTTTTTTCTATTCCTGAAATACTTTCCTAAGGAGAATATTTTCCAGCTCCATCCATGTAAACATAAAAGAGGTAAAGTCTCCATTTTTTAAATGCTGCATAGTGTTCCATGGTATACATATACCACAATTTATAAAAGACATCTGATCGTTTACAGCTGTTGACTATCATGAATCAAGTTTCTGTACACATTTGTAGGTACATTTTTGGGAGGACACAAAATTTAAAGTAAATAGGCAAATACCTAAGATGAGATTGCTGGAGTGTATGTTTAATATTGAAGAAAAGTGCCCAACTGTCTTGTAAAGTGTGTGCCATTGTACACTCCTGTCAAGGACGCATAAGGGTTCCAGTAGCTCTGTCAGCAAGTGGGATTTTTCAGGTTTTCAATTCTATCTCTTCTAATAGGCACGCAGTGGTATCTCACTGTTATTTTAATTTAAACATCTTTCTATATGCGTCTGGTCATCTGTCTACCAAAGTGACGTTTCTCTGCTTAGATCATTTGCTTTCTTTATTTTTAATTGTTTTTTTTTTCTTCCTGTTAAGTTTTAAGAGTTCCTTCTATAGGTAGAATGCCACCTTAGTGTTTTGTAAATATTTTCCCCAATTTGTGACTTTTATTTTCATTCACCTGACAGTGTATTTGTTTGAAAATACCTTTTTAATTTTAATAAAGTTCAACCATTTTTTCCATGTACTGACCATTGGTATTTTTTTTTCCTTAAAAATTCATCAGCAAATTGAAGGACACGTAGGTTTTCTGTTATTTTTCCTCCTGGAAGTTACATAATTTTGAAATTTACATTTAGGGATAGGATCCATTTGAGAGTTTTTATTTCTGTTGAAAGATATGAATTTTGTGTCTAGGTTCATTCCAGGTATATGGAAATATAAATTTTCCTGGAGCAGTTGTTCTACAGTTTCTCGTTTTTTCCATGGAGTACTTTTGCCCCTTTGTCACAAATCATCTGAGTATTTCAGTCTGTTTCTGATCTCTCTATTCCGTCGCATTGGTCTGTCTATACTTTTACCAGTGTTTCACACACTCTTAGTTACTACAATTTACAGTTTAAAAACTGGATATGAATCCTCCAATTTTGTTCCTTTTCTTCAGTGTTATGTTGGCTGTTCTAGGTCTTTTGCCTTTATAGACACTATTTAGAATCCATTTGCCAATATGTATGAACTAGCTTCCTTCCTGAAATTTTGATCAAGATTGTGCCAGATCACCCAGGCACGGTGGCTGATGCCTGTGATCCCAGCACTCTAGGAAGCTAAGGTGGGTGGATTGCCTGAGCTCATGAGTTCAAGACCAGCCTGAGCCAGAGCAAGACCTCATCTCTAAAAAAAATAGCCAGAGTTGTGGCAGGGCCTATAGGTCCAGCTACTCTGGGGAAGCTGAGGCAAGAGAATCACTTAAACCCAAGAGTTTGAGGTTGCTGTGAGCTGGGATGCCACAGCACTCTAGTGAGGAACAAAGTAAGGCTCTGTCTCAAAAAAAAAAAAAAAGAAAGAAAGAAAGAAAAGATTGTGCTGAATCTATAGATCTGCTTATGAACAAATCATATCATAACAATATTGTGTTTTATAATCCATTAAATGAAATATCTCCCCATTTAATTAGGTTTTATTTCATTCATGAGAGTTTTCTGTTGATAGCCAGTTTACATTTCTGTTAGATTTACATCTTGTTCACTTTCTTGGGTGCTAATGCAATTTTTTAACAATCTCAAAATCCAGTTGTTTATTTGCTATATAGAATTTTGTATATCAACCATCAAACTGCAATTTTCTATACTTATTTATTACATTTTTGGGTGGAGGGAGATTTTTTTAAATAGATAATTTTGCCATCTGTAAATAAAAAGTACTTTTTTGGATGTGCATGTATTGGTTTTCGTAGCTGATAAAAACATTTTCTCACTTCAAACTTTGTATTTTCATTGAATTAAAATATGAATTCTAGCTATTGCCTGGATTTTTCATTAAGATTTATTGAGAGCAATAAAATATTAAATAATTATTCATAATTAAATATTTTATCAGTAGAGTGGTTATAAATCTTACTTGAAATAAATGTTAATCTTTCTTTAACTTACCTTTGGGTAATTATTTCTTTGGAATATTTCATTAAAATAATTTCTTGTGAAGAAAAGAAAGGAAGGTTCTAAAGAACTAATAATTTTTAAATTTTGATACACGGAGAAACAGCAGAAAGTTATATTTTCTGCCAGATAAGTTTTTAATATTTTTCTTTCATTTAAATCAATACATCAATTATGCTACTGGTTGCTGTGTTTTAGTACTTTTGCATAACCTTATTAAGTAGATTTCAACTTATTGGAAATTAATAGATTATCTGGAGTCATCCAATTATATCCTTTTCATGTTATACCTCTAACAATGACTAGCCAGATTCTGACTGTGTTTGTAGTTAAAAAATTAATCTTTTTCCATTTTCACAAGTATTGACTCGGTAGTTTTATTCAAGTTACGTTCTCAACAGCGGCTCCACGGGATATTGCCTACTTTCAGAACTTAGACAAAATGTAAAGGGAGAAATTCAAGATCAGAGAAGGAATTCTGTAACTAGAAACTTTCAAATATAACACTTTCCTGGATCTTATCTTTATGCTCTGTGACAATTTATGAAAGATGAAAATCTGTGGATACTCACCAGGGAGGTGTGCCATATACCATCACATTGTGCCCACTAGGTGGGAGGGAGCACAGCCCCCCACTGTCTCCTCCCACCCCTTTCATCCTTCCCCCTTCAAGTTGAATTAAATTGTGTTTTTCATTTGTGTGGGCTTGTGTTAGATAGTCTACTGGCTTCATATTAGAAATGAATACATTGGATGCTTGCTTTTCCACTCTTGTTACACTTTGCTAAAGAGAATGTTCTTCAACTCTAGCCTGTAGTATATGTATATCATGGAATACTATTCAGCCATCAAAGACATAGTGTATTTTTTCTAATGGCATCATGTATTCCGTTATGTGCATTTACTACAATTCATTTATATATTCCCTAAGTCAGAAAAATCTAGGCTATCATCAGTTCCCTGCTACCCTCACCCCAGTCCTGGTAACAATCTTTGTGCATGATCCTTCATGGATTTACAGGGAAACTTCTCTGGTAGGCTATTAGATTTGAGAACAAAAACATACTTAATTTAAACTAGAAATTCTATATTATTTTTAATCTGAAGAGCCCTTTTCCTATTGCTATGCTCTTTCCCTTAATGTAATCTTTGGAACATTGTTTTTATAGCTCTGCATGTCTGTACATGTTCCTCAAATTACTTTTATCTTTAAATAAAAAACAAACAAACAAACATTGAATCAACAGTCAGGCAAGTGGAGTCATGGAGAAATACCACAGTTTAACGCAGATCCACAGACGTGCATTTGCAGGTTGGGGATGAGCATTACCACCCTAAGGCACCTTTTAAAGAGGCTGCAAGGGCAGCAGATTCTATTTTAAGTCTGGATGTTTACAATATGAGAATTACTTTTTTACCCAAATGTATTAATACACTGGTTTATATTAACTCCCACCCCCAAGTGTGGCATTTTATAAATTTCTCAGCTTTTTAATACTCATTATTATTATTATTGAGACAGAGCCTCAAGCTGTCACCCTGGATAGAGTGCTGTGACATCACAGCTCACAGCAACCTCCAATTCCTAGGCTTAAGCAAGTCTCCTGCCTCCGCTTCTGAAGTAGCTGGGACTACAGGTGCCCACCACAACACCCTGCCATTTTTTGTTTGCAGCCATCATTGTTGTTTGGCGGGCCCGGGCTGGATTCAAACCCGCCAGCTCAGGTGTACGTGGCTGGTGCCTTAGATGCTTGAGCCACAGGCGCCGAGCCCTCTTCTTTATTATTTAAGATACAGTGTCTCATGTCATTAACAGTGAGATGGCATCCAGGTTTAACCACAGCATTTATTTACATTCAGGATACACACCCTGAATCGTTTATGTATTTTTCATTTTTTTTTTTTTTGCAGTTTTGGCCAGGGCTGGGCTTGAACCCGCCACCTCCGGTATGTGGGGCTGGTGCCCTGCTCCTTGAGCCACAGGCACTGCCCCATTTATGTATTTTCTTATGGCTGCACATTTTCCTCTTCAAAACTGCTTTGACAAAATCACAGGGTGAGTTAGACCGTTTCAGTCATCTTTTATTCCACTATTCCGATTACTTCTCCATTATTCCTGTTATCATTTTCCTTACAGTGGTTGCTTCCTGATAACTCGTCCTCAGTGAAAAGCTCCAGCATTGAGCCCCAGTCTCAAGCCTCAGTAGGCACCATCAACAACGTGGAATATCCTGAAGGGTGTATCTCAGAAGCTATGTCCTTGAGGACTAAATAGCTCTCCCCAGAGCTCTGTCTTTATTCCTCTCATTAGGAAAATAAGGTACAGACAGCCACATGTTTGGAATTCAACACGCTACTGTGCTGATATGATACATTGCTGATCATTTTTAAAATTACAAAAAATTTATATTCAGAAAGTGTGTTCCAAATGGTAAGAAATAATTATGGTACAATATTTCAACTAAAATAATATATAACTATAGAAAGTTTCTTTCTCCTGGAAAGTAATGTAAAATAACTTGTGTATTTTTTTGTATTCTTAGGTTTGAAATAGGACAAAATGTAGTTGAATAGCTCCATCCAAGGAATGAACAAGGGAATATCAGAATGTGGTCGGCAAGGCCCTCAGGTTTAAGGCACGCTGGTTTGTCAGACTGTGCTTCTCTTCTGTCTATTATGTTTCATTTTTGAAGCTTCCCATTAAGACAGTTTAGTTGCCCATGGTTGCAAAAATTACTGAAGTGAGCAGTGCCCTTTCTGCAATACCTAAGCACAAATACGGTTGTTTCTACATGTCTGTGGACAATATTTTAAGAACTTGTCACTGAAGTGTATCTTTTCCCTTCACAGCTTATCCCAGCTGCTGACCTTGGTTTGATTAGTTGTACTGACTGTGCTGGATCCAGCAGCTGCTCCCTTACCCCTTGATTCCATGGTTATTCCACTGCCTTGAAATCGTGTTGCCATGGGTACTCACCCAGTTTCTTTCCTCTAGAGAGGCCACTTCAGTTCTCCTCAATCTGACTGTGCATTAGATTTTCTATCAATGTAAATATATTAGCTAAAAATGGCTCCGTTTGGGGGGATAAATCTATTAGCACTGCAGTTTGTGAGGGAAGAGAAAATGAAAAAGTATCTAGTATTTCAGGTATTTCTCCAGTGGAGTCATCAAGAAAAATCATCATGTTACTAAATGTGCTTCTGTTTGCTAGATAATATAAGTTATAATATCTTTTAATTTTAGCCATAAATAAGAGTGGAATCATGTAACTTCCTGAATCTGAATCTTGGTATGAGCTTTCATATTTTCCCTTGTGGGTGTGTGGCATTTTCTCCATATTTGGCTTGTTTCTTTACAGGGGAAATTGGGAGAAATTTAAGAAGATAGTTCCAATAATTAAAGAGTATAAATCAAGCTTTTTTTATTTTTAGAATTTCTTAGATGTTTTGTTTCATTTCTCAGATTTCTTTTTCTTTCTGAAGACTGAGGAATTTCCCTAATTTCCTACCAATAAAGATCTTATATCAAATTCTAACAAAAGGTATCTGTGAAGTTATGCATAAGCCTTCTAAGGTCACGTAGTAATGCCTAATGGTTGGCTATTACTTTCGTACCTCCCAATGAATTACACCTTGCAACATACATGTCTCTGGATTGGACCCTCCTATGTTGAATCTAGGTGTGGCCAATGACATATTTGCAAGCATGGTGCAAAGAAAGTGTGGCACATACTTGTACATTGGTTATTTTTACTTCGTGAGGCTTTTTTTTGGAGACTCACTACCTTGTTTTGAAGAATATTAAACTAGTCACTTTTAGAGACCTTGTACTGTCTCAACAAGCCAATATTAGTCATGTATAGTTAAGGTTGTGTGTGTGTATATATATATATATATATATATATATACACACAGTAAAACTATAAAGTAAAAGAAGATAATTATTATCAGCATATGGGGATGTTTAAGACTTTGGGGGTATGTGAGGAGATGTGATTAGGAGGGCAAAAGGAGATGTCAAAAATTATAGGTGAGAATTTTTTCTTAAACTCTGTATCTTTACATTATTATCGATCTTTGAGGTGTACATCTACTATCTCATGTACTTTTGGGAGGATGCTACATTTCACAATGTAAAATAGACTTAGGCACTTACTGTTATATATTGACATGGTAAATTAGTGTTCCAAGCAGACCTAATTCTTACATACCTCAGAAATATGTGGGTTTAGTTTTTGACCACTGCAATAATGTGAATATAGAAATAAAGTGAATCACACAGCTTTTCTGGTTCCCTAATGCATATAAAATTTATGTTTACCCTGTAATGTGGTCTATTACGTGTGCAATGATGTTATGTCAAAAATGTACATATCCTATATAAAAATACTTTATTGCTAAAAATATTCTAATGATCATCTAAACCTTCATTGAGTTGTAATCTTTTTTCTGATGAAGGGTTTGCCTTGATGTTGATGGCTGCTCACTGAAGGTTGGGGTGGCCGTGGCAATTTCTTAAAATAAGGCAATAATCAAGTCTGCCTTATCAATGAACTCTTCCTTCCTTTAAAATTTCCCTGTGGCATGTGGCACTGTTTGATAAAATTTTACCCAAATTAATACTTTGAAAGTTAGAGTTAATCGTATCAACCCTGTTACTGCTTTATCAACCATAATCATAACATTATAAATCTTTTTTTTTAGTCATTCAGACATTGGTACCAGTATCTTATCTAAGAGTAGATTCCATCTTAAGAAACCACTTGATATTGTAGCATTTAGTCACATCTGCAGGCTCCACTTATACTTCTAGTTCTCTTGATATTTCCACCACATCTGCAGTGACTTCTGCTGAAGCCTTAAAACCCTGTTTTCCAAACTCTTGTTAATGTCAATATTTTTGCCTCCTTTCATGTTCTTATTGTCATTTAGAATGATAAACTATCTTCAGAAGGTTTTCAACTTATTTTGCTTAGATTATTTTGAATACTCACTCTATGGCAGTTATAGACTCATGAAATGCATTCTTAAATAATAAAACTTGAAAATAAAAATCACCTCTTGATTTGTGGGCAACATAATGGATATTGTTTTAGCACACATGAAAGCAATATTAATCTCCCCGTACACCTTCATCAGAGCTATTGAGTGACGAGGTGCATTGTCAATGAGCAGTAACGTTTTGAAAGAAATCTTATTTTGTTAAGCAGTAGGTCTCAAGAGTGGGCTTAAAATATTCAGTAAACCATGCTGTAAACAGATGGCTATCATTCAGGCTTTGTTGTTCTACTTACAAGAGTGCAAGCAGAGTATATTTAACATAATTATTAAGGACTCTAGGAATTTGGAAATGGTCAATTAGCATTGGCTTCAACTTAGTCACCAGCAACATTATTCCCTAAAAAGACATCCAACCTGCCATTGGAAACTTTGAAGCCAAGCATCAGCTTCTCACTAGGTATAAAATTTCTAAATGGCATATTCTTCCATATTTCATCTACATTGAAAATCTGTTTTTTAGTGTAACTACTTTCATAAATTATTTTAGTTAGATCTTCTGCATAACCACTTACTGCTTCACCTTGAACATTCATGTATGCAGATGGCTTCTTTACTTAATTTTCATTAACCAACCTCTGCAAAATTCAAATTTTTCTTCTATAGCTTCCTCACACTCTCTCAGTCTGCATAGAATTTAAGAGAGTTAGGGTCTTGCTGTGGCTCCATTGTTGGCTTAGGGTAATGTTGTGTCTGGTTTGATCATCTATGAAGACTACTATTTTCTCAATAGTAGTAATGAGACTGTTTAATTTTTGAATCATTTATGTATTTACTGGATAGCACTTTCAGTGTTCTTCCAGAATCTCTCCTTTGCATTTACAACTTCACTAACTAGTGCAAGAAGCTTGGATATCAGCTTATCTTGCCTTTCAATCTGCCTTCCTCTCTAAGCATAATCATTTCTGGCTTTAGATTGAAAGTGAAACATATGCTAGTATTTTTTTCCACTTAAACATGTACAGGCTATTGTAGGGTTATTAATTAATCTATTTTTAATATAGTTCAGTCTCAGGGAGTAGAGACTTCAGGGAGAGCAACAAAGAATATGAAACAAAACATTTACTGATTAAATTTTTATCTTATATGGGCATGGTTCATGGGTGCCCTGCACCGAGGTTAATAGTAACATCGAAGATCATTGATCACAGATCCTCATGAAAGATAAAATAACAATGAAAAACTTTGGAATATCATGAAAATGTTATACTGAGATATGAATTAAGCACATGTTATTGGAAAAATGAGCTGATAGACTTACATGATGTAGAGTTACCACCGACCTTCAATTTATGAAAATGCAAGATCTGTGACGTTCAATAAAGCAAAACTAAATGAAATGAGGTATTCTTGCATAATTAGTAATTTTGCATGAGCTTGTTGTAGTTTTCCTAGTATTTTCTCCACATATAATTTATCTTAATTCTCAATGTAAAATAATAATGAATATGTCACTCTTTTCATTACTCAAATATAATTTAATGCATTTATATAGATGGATTAGATAAACTATTGTGGTGAAAAATCATTAGCGGAGGAGATGAACCAAAACTCTGGTGCTAGTAACAGAAATCAGAAAGCTTCTTTCATTATCCACACTTATTCTGATTTTTTTGACAATGCTATTTCTAATACATTTTAGAAAGGGTCATCTTTCTTATTGTAAGGGAAGTAATTCCCATTTTTCATGGAACATACCACATGTGATAAAATATTTTTGGGATAACACAATTAAATAAAACAATAAAAATATCACATTTTACCTAGTCATTACTAAAGAATCATCAATGTCTTTTCCAAAAGAACTTTTTGGCAGAATCTACTTTTCAAGGGTGAATGCATTGCTACTATTTCCTTGGTGGGTAAAGGAATTTAGTGAAGAAAGATTCTTTCGCAAACATCATTTGTTGTCTCCAACACAGATTTATTCCTAGAATAATGCTTTAACCTATTGTTTTCTAAGAGTTTCAGGAACATTTTAAAACTAAAAAATGCATTAACTAATATTAAAACCTTGGAATGTCTTGAGCTGCTACACATTTGCTCTAAAATGTATATATAAGATATATATATATGTTTATTTTTTATATATATCTTCTCATCTTCAGGCACATTATTAAATTTTCCATGCATGTATTTCATGAATCAGACCATTTCAGTGGCATATGAAGGTATGCAGTGATTTTGTTGAGTTTTGTTGAGGTATGCAGAGACAGTTGATGTTTGTCTATTTTGCTGTTACTTTGTCTATGAAGTTGGCTAATGCCAGCAACAAATGATGCATTTCGGACAAACAAGGGTGGGAAAATGCACTAACACCAAGAAGATGGTGCTGATGTCACTGGTGAGGCACACGACTCCAGTTCAAAATGTTAAAGTTATAATTTCTCCTGGGCTTTCCTTTCTAAATAAATGTTTATAGACGTCTGTGTTGTCTATAAGAGAATAGGAAAAGTACATTTTCCCTGGTTCATTGTGTGCTCTTCTTTTTCCCATCCACATTCTTCTTGAATTTGACCTTAAGGTATGTGTTTCCCCAGGACTCCAAAAATCATTGACATTCTTCCTTGCTCAAAGTCTCTGCGCCATGCAAGTTTTTCTTGATTCCATTCAAAGTGATATTTTCTTGGCATAATTTTTGGTAGCAAGAATAAAAGGAAAATTTGAAATTAAAAAGTAATTTAACTATTAGTTGAACAAGTTGATGGATGATTTTAGAAAATTAAAAAGTAAGAGAATTTAAGTTGATTTCATGATGTAACCTTAGTAATGAACCAGTAGAATTGCCAGTCAACTGGGTTGAAAAGATTAACAACTGTAAGACAAACCTTCTCTTTCAAAGAAAATTAAAAAGGACTTGGTGTGTTATATCCCTGAAATTTATAATTGAAAGATAGGCATGGATGAGGGATAATAATTTCAGCTAGAGCATTCAGAGTTAAACATAGTTATCTAATAAAAAAAGAATTATCATTTATATAATTTTTAAAAATTGATTTTTATTTTGAAGTAATCTTGATGTTAAACAAATTAAATAAAAGCAATCCTGTAATTAATAGGATTAATCCAGCAATCCTGGATTAATACATGTTTCCATGGTATACTAGAAAAGCCACTTAATAACTTTTATTTTTGCTACAATATAATATACAACTTTGTCAATCAATTCATAGACATAGTTTGCTTTACAGACTTTACTGGACATTTATGTAATGATATTAAGTGGCTTTTCTAGTATACCATTGAAGGAAAATCTTTTGATTCTGTGTAAAAGTATGTTTGTATTTTGAGAAATTGATCTAACACTTTTTCATGTTAGTTTGTAATGTTCTTTTGTCATTAAAATAAACTTTAAGAAACTGGTCACCATCAATTTTTTATTAATCCATTAGGATAAGATTATGTCAATACGGCTCGGCACCTGTAGCGCAGTGGTTACGGTGCCAGCCACATAAACCAAGGCTGGCGGGTTCAAACCCCACCTGGGCCAGCTAAGCAATGATGGCAACTACTACAACAACTACAACAACAACAAAAATAGCTGGATGTTGTGGCGGGCACCTATAGTCCCAGCTCCTTGAGGGGCTGAGGCAAGAGAATCACTTAAGCCCAAGAGTTTGAGGTTGCTGTGAGCGTCACCACGGCACTCTCCCGAGGGCAACATAGTGATACTCTGTCTCAAAAAACAAAAAACAAAACAAAAAAGATTATGTCAATATGGATTGATTAACAAAAGTTATATATCATATTATATTAAAAATAAAAGCATAATTATTATATAAGAGAATGCATATTTTAAATACAGTGAAAAACCAGTAACGATTGACTTCCTTTTAGTAGTGCTTAAAAATAATAATTTGAATGAATACAATTGATTTCATTCATCAATTGTTTACATATGTACACTTTTTTTTAATCTAAATCATCAAATCTACTGGCTTCAGTGCTCAATCCGAAATGTAAAGATACTAATTCCTTGCTGAAAAATGGAGTTGCAGAAAAAGGAATAGTTATTCCCCTTCTAAATTAAAATAAATTGTTAGACTTTGGTTACTGGTACTTGTAAATTAAAAGGCACATTGTTATTGAAATGTAATTGCCATTCTCTAAATACAAGTGTTGTTAGAACTATTTGGAGTCTATCTGAAATTCTTAATTAGAATTTTAGTTTCATAAGGCCAAAGAATGTGGAAACATAATACGTAGGTAATAATTTTTTAAAAGTTACAGAAAAAAGCTTTTCTTCAATTACATTGATCTTTTTCTACCGAAAAGTGCAGTAAAAGTAATCATGGTTTTCAATTTGTTCTCACCTCTTTCTCCCAGACAGCACATAAACAGTTTTAGAGAATAAATTAATAGGTACTGAAGTGTTTTTCTTCTTAAATTATAGTATAGATGTGCATATTTGGATAATTCCAGAATATACTTTAAAATAAAGCCATCTGATAATTGATAACTGGAGCTGTGTGGTCTCTGATGAATCCTGTCTGTTCTTTTCTCACTGAGCCACTGAGAAGTGACAAGCTGCCTGTTCCAGTTCAATAATTTTTGTCAGTTTGGTTTCTTTGGGGATAAATTACTTAAACATGTAATAAACAACACAAAGTTAGTTTTTTTCAGAAATGCTGAGCATTTCTCCATTTTAAAATGCATTGTGAGATAGAAAGATATCAAGCCCACATTTACTTTGACACGATGGTCTCATTGTACCACACTTGAAACCATGTCCACTCTTCACGCATTCTGCAAAACAAACATTAGAACTTCTCATTCTTTTATAAATGTGGCCGTAAGTATTGCATGTTTTGTATCATCCATCTACAAAATCCAGAAAAAGATAATCTCTGTGCTCTTACTGGTACATAATAATATTGTGTGAACATCGCTTGACCAATTCCCAACTATGTACTGCTTTGCTATGGTGTGCAACTTCTTACCGGTTGCATGATTTGTAATTATGTTTAACATATTTTCTAATTTTCTATGTGATTTTTATCTTTGACTATGAAGTGTTAGGGAGTACTCAAGAAACTCGTATTTCTCAGGTACCTTTCTGTTACTGCTTTCTAGTTAATTTCACTGTGATTAGAGAAAACATTCTATACCAAGAATTTACCAAGATGCATTTCATGGCCCAGCATATAGTTTAACTTGAGAAATGCACCATGTGAATGTTAAAGAATACGGATTCTCCATTTGTTTTATGAAGCGTTCTGTAAAATAACAATTCAATCAAGGTGGGTGAAGTGGTTTCTCAGATCTTCTGTGTGCTTACTGATTTTTTTCAGGTTGTACTTTCAAACACTGACTAAAAAGGTTCTAATAACTACTAATATGATTGGGAATTTGTTAATTTCCCTTTTATTCTTTTAAATTTATCTTCATGTGTTTTGAGTCTCTCATATTAGGTGGAATTGTCTTTAAATATTATCATAAACTGCCTTCTTTACTCCTGGTAAAACTTTCTTTTACATCCTTTTTACTAATATTATGCCTACTGTTTGCACAGTATTTTATCTTTCTGTATTCATTTACTTCCCTCATATATCTGGATTTCTGCAAAAATTGCAACTTTGTGCATGATGTAGTTGGTTTCTTGAGTTTGGAAATTACTACATCCATATTTGGCTTTTAAATGGAGTGTTTAGAATATTAATCTTTAATAAAATTTAAGTCAGATCTTCTAATTTATTATTTATTTTCTATTTGTTCTTTTTCATTTATATTCCATTATTTTGCTTTTCTTATTTTGGTTACTATTTTAATATTTTAATAGACATTTTGCATCATCTATTTTTTTTTTTTTTTTTTTGGCCAGAATAGTTTCTAATAGATTTTAGTGGTTGCTCCTGGGAATACAATAAACATCTAAATTTTCACAGTCTATTTAAAGTTAATATTTCACCTTTTCAAATAAAATGCAAAAGTATAGGAAGTTTACAAAAGTTTATGCTTTTTATCCCCTTAGATCCTTTATTTTGTGCTTCACTCTCCAAAGACGCTATCCAAACTACACATAAGTTGGTACACGATATGGTTGACTTTAAACAAAGGAAAGAGTCATATTGATTTTGAAAAGCTTACACAAGAAAACACAGACTTTTCTATTTATTGGGGTATTTACCATATCCAGTGCTCCTCTCTCATTCTTGAATACTAAATTTTCTTTACAGTCTGCTTTCTTTGGGGGCTTTGAGAGCATCATTTCTCATTTCTTGTACATTGCAATTGCTATGACATTGTCATTTTATTTCTGTCTTGTGAAAATAACTTTCTTTTTCTTTTCATCTGAAGGATGATTTTCCTGAACATAAAATTCTAGATAAACATTTATTTCACCTATTTTTCAGAATTTAAAGACACCTCTTACTGTTTTCTGGACTGCATGATTTCTGATATGAAATTTATAATGATTTTATTTTTGTTATTAACTATGTATTATATTATAGAACTATTTTTGGCTTTCACTTATTTTTCTAATGTGTTTTCAGCTAGTCGATTTTAATGCAATTTCAATTTTCTTTTAAATTATTCTACTCAATGATTTTTAAAATTTTTAATTTATAAATTCATGTCTTTCAAAAAAATGAATAAGTTTCCATCCATTATTTCTTCAAATATTTTGTTTACCCAAATATCTTTCTCCTTTTCTTCTTGCTCTCCAATTCAACATTAATTGACTCTTTAGGCAATTTTGTTTTGATGTATTTTACGTCTCTTCTTCTGATTGGATAATTACTATTTTCTACCTTTAAGTTTCTTACCTTTCTCCATCTTCTGTGTGATCTTGTTCTATTTTGCACACTGAGTAAAGTTTTGTTCTATATAATATAAATAATATTTAATTATAAAAAGTTATTTGTTTTTTAATTGTTTCTTCACTTATATTTTCTATCAATTTATTCATTTCAAGAATTATTAATTTTCTTTTGGGACATAATTTTACTAATTCATTTAAAAGTTTTATCTGATAATTACAACATGTATGCCCGTAAGAGATTGGCATCTGTTGCTACTTTTTCTCTTCAAAACAGATTATGCTTTCCTTTTTTTTTTTTTTTTTGTCATTTTTTTGTGTTGCATTTTATCTTGGGCAACAGAAATGGAATGTTTGGATACTTTGGGATCTATGATAGCCTCAGTAGAATGATTGTTATTGTTGTTGAGTTGGTAGAAAACCCAGTTAACATATGACACAAATTCTGTCTCACACTCTGTGACTAGTGGTTCAAATTTCCTTCTGCATTTTTCTGCACCTTTGCTGCACAAGTTTTAAATTGTCCCCTGTAAGGTTCAGCTGAGGCTGGTGTTGTTAGTTCAAATCTGCTGTTTCCTATGCCTTCCTAGTGCTGACTGTGGTACGTCCTATGTACCTGTGGCTCGGGTGTTGGGCAGGGTCTGATGCACATGGTTCAATCTCAGTGCAGTTATTCAGCATCTGTGATGCTGGTTTGGATCTGTCCTGTACTGTATAATTCTCAAGTCACATTAATCCTTGTGTCCCTGCATGTGAGAATTACAGGATTCACTCCTTTAGCAATATCCTCTCCAGAATTCTCTCCTGTCTTACCTGCTCAAGACAGCTTTCTTCCCCTGACTCTTCTGTTGAGAAAAAAGATATTTTTATAACAAGGTTTTAGCAGGGTAATGTTACCCTGTTACATAGCTGGAGTCTATTCTTAGAAAAAATCTAGAAAAGAAAAGGGAGTAAAATAGGTAATTAAAAAAAAAATCCTCATCCACTTGTAAGTTGTCATTTCCCCTCCCTTCCAAAATTTTCCTACTTCTCTTTGCTTCTCAGAATCATCAGTGGTTGGGGATCTGTTTTCCCCAGACACTGTGGTGGTGGCCAGAAGTTGCAGGTGTGTCCAACCTGTGTTCTAGGGGCTGCATGCAGATTATGTAAAGATCCTTTGCTTAGCTGTGCTGATGGTATCATGAAAATTATGCACGGTCTTTGCCTCCCCTCATCATCTTTGGTTAGTGTTTTTTGTATTTCATTAGTGTTTTTTGTATTTAATGTGTGGCTCAAGACAATTCTTTCTTTAATGTGACACAGAAAATCCAACTTTGGATCCGTGCCTCTCACCATTGACAAAAATTGATTCTCTTTGGATACAAGATTTAAATTTACGACACAAAACAATAGAATTCTGGAAGAGAATGTGAGGAAAACACTCGAAGATATTGGCTTGGGAAAAAACTTTATGAGGAAGACCCCCCCCCGGCAATTGCAGTGACACCAAAAATAAATAAATGGGATTTGATCAAACTAAAAAGCTTTTGTACAGCTAAGAGTACCACAAACAAAGCAAATAGATAGCCTTTGGAATGGGAGAAGGTTTTTGCATGTTATGAATCTGACAATGGCCTGATAACTAGAATCTAGCAAGAACTCAAACAGTAAGAAAAGCACTAACAACCCCCTTTATAAAAAGGCAAGAGACTTGAGAAGCTCCTCCAAGGATGACAGACAAATGGCCTAAACCCACGAAAAAATGCTTGTGGTCTTTAATCATCAGCGAAATGCAAATCACAACCACTCTAAGATTCCACCTAACCCCAATAAGATTAGCTCACATCCCAAAGTCCCAAAACACACACAGATGCTGGTGTGGCCATGGAGAGAAGGGAACGCTTCTACACTGCTGGTGGGATTGCAAACTAATACAGCCTTTTTGGAGAGAAGTATGGAGAATTCACAAAAATCTAAAAGTAGACCTTCCATTTGACCCTGCAATCCCATTACTAGGTATCTACCTGGAACAACAAAACTCATTTTACCACAAAGACATTTTCACTAGAATATTTATTGCAGCTCAATTCATAACTGCCAAGTTGTGGAAGCAACCTAAGTGCCCATCAACTCATGAATGGATCAACCAACCTTGGTATATGTATACCATGGAATACTGTTCAGCCGTTAAAAAGTTGGAGACTACATCTTTTACATTCACCTGGATGGATTTGAAATACATTCCTCTTAGTGCAGTATTGAAAGAATGGAAAAATAAATATGAAATATAATCCATACTAATATAAAAGCAGTATATAAACAATTACACATTTGTAAGAACAGCAAAGCACAAATATGGTCTAGTATGGGGGTAAAGGGAAGCAGGGTGGGGGAGGATAGGCAGAAATGGGGAGAGCATGAGGTGGGATCTCACCTAATGTGCACATTGTGAGGGTGGACACCCCACCCCTGGGTGATGGGCTCCTTTACAACTGGAACTTTACCCTGGAAGTGAGAACACTGTAACCTAAAAATGTGTACCCTCATATTAATATGAAATTTAGAAAAGAAATTAAAAAAATTAAACGCAAACTTGAGTTTATTATTTAGACTAAAAAAGAGAGTAAGTGTCCTATATTTGAAACTAGGATATGGATTTAAGGACCAATTTTAGTTTCTGGATTTTGAATTTAAATATGTAATCATCAGATGATTCTAGGAAAAATTAAATTTGGTTGTGCTATCTCTAGTTATTGTGTTAAACTGAGACTAGTTCATTTTGATGTCATACTGAAAGTATATTCAGGATTAATAACTCAGAAACAAAACAGAATATAGTGGGTGCCTCATATTATAGTAATAAAGCAGGATATTTGGGGTTATAATTTCTTATAAAATCCCAATTGTGCACAATTTCTGTGTTCTAGAGGTGCTGCTGTCTTGCAAAATCTAGGATAACCCAACCAGCTTCAGAACCAAATGATTTTATCAAAGTTTTCCAATGAGACTCAGACTTGAAATAGCTTGCCCTCCAAAATGATAAAGTTGTTTTTAATATTCGTGACATTGCTTTCACCTTCAAATTCCTGTCCTTAGAAGAATAATATGAAGAAAGTTAATCATTAAATTGTCAACAAAATGCTTCCAGGTGACACTAATTTTGCAAAGCTGTCTAAGTTAAAAGCCACAGATGAGAGCTTCCCCCCGAAATTTTAAATATGACAGTGCATTAAGCTTTGTTTTATAAAATGGCACATGATTTACATATGACAACTTTTGAGAGTGATGACTTCATCATAACTGGAGGATAAAAACTTTCTTTGCTTTTATCTCTAAGACTCTAGTCACTTTTGATCAGACGGGAATTAAGATTTCAGTGCTTACATGGCAAATCGATCAAGTCAACTTTTGGTGTGATCAAGTCTACTAAGGGCGCTCCGCTCCTTGAAAACATTCCCAATAGTAAGGATGGAGTTCACAAGTCTCGTGTGATGGCAGTTCCCCTAAATAACCTAGGGTGTCCTTTGTCAGGAATTTCCTGGCACAGTCCACATCTATGCAAAATCTTAACGAAGAGAAATCTTTGACCTACTGAACTTCAAATGAATATTCCTCAGATCTTACATCCTGTCTTACATTTTAACTTTGTCCATTCCTCTGGTCTTCTCTGCTGTTTGGATATACACTTGATTTATGCTTTTTATACAGATTACTTCTAGTAGAAGTAAGATCCAAATTCTATATTCCTATACCTAGGTTACATGGCTTGAGAGACATTGTATATCCATGGCTCTGTATGCTATGACTGTGGTTAGAGTGTGTCTCCTTTGCCAGGTACGTTGTTTCAAATCTATAAATTCTGGAGTGAAATGATATAGCACTGACATATGTTAATGATAATAATACTTGGACTTCCAATTTCTGCTCCTATATGTAGAAAAAAGAGCTTACAAGTCCTCAATCACCTCATTACAACAAGGAAAGGTTGAACAAATTGAAACTATATGGTTTATCTTGTAAATATCAGAAAGATCAGGTCAGTGGAAACAGCCATCCGTAAACAGGGAGACAGTTCATGGAGAGCGAAACATATCCGAGATCTGCTTAATTGGAAAAGAAGCAACTGAATCCACAAATGGCTGAAATCCAATGATCATCTTGACAAACTCCTTAAGGTAGAATGTGGAATAAAGACGATGAGATTCCTAGGGACTGCACTTTGAAGGGGGGAACAAGCACTTTTGTGGGTTTCATCTATAGGAAATTTACTAGTTTCTCATGGTGAGTATTTGAGAAAGATCCTTTTTGTATCTGGCAAGGACAAGGGAAGAGAACATTTCTGGTGAAAGACCTTAAGAGCCTTAATAGTTTTCTTGTCAGAGGGACATTCTTCTCACACTAACACTATCCTGTCTCACCTAAGGGAAAACTAAACAATACCAACAACAAGAAATAATAAAGAAAAACCACATTCAACAGGTAGGAGGACTTTAAAGAAATAGGGTGAGAATGCTTCAACTAAGGAATGGAATAGAGGGAAGGAAAGCTATACCCTTCAATGTGAGGCAAGTTTACAATCCCAAGACACCAACCCACTAAATGTCCAGATCACCTGTGCAGAAGGTCAGGTGCAGGTTATTGAATGGAACTGAAGGCTCCTGGCTTCACGGCTGACAACAACAGATGTGTCTGACAAACAGTGAGGTGGGACACAGCATGGCTGCTGGAGGGATGTTCCTTCAATAGGGACATGTTCCATGACTTACCTATTTTTAAAGATTACGACTGTGTTTGGTTTCTCACTGTATCCCAAGCAACTAGGACAGTAATTGCTCCAATACTTATGTAGTGAAGAGGTAAATAAATGATAATCTATACCAGTAAACTACATGAAAAATCAAAAGAAATTGGTAACTTTATCTACTATGAGATACTATTTATGCCTGGGAAAGGAGGAATGAGATTCCTGGGCACCTACTTGTCCCATGGCTTTAAATCATGAGGAGTCCTGTGGACACTGTGGTCTCTTGAAAGGATAAATGAGAGAATTCTGTATTGGGTGTTGTTCTGGATTTCCTAAAATGTAATATAAAACATTACTACCTAACAATCCTAGAAGTTTATATCACAAGTGACAATACATGGCAAAACAAAAACAAGATAAAAAGTTTCCAATCCCAGAAAATGCACTCAACCCTCTACTGAGCACGTCAACATGCCATTTCGTCCTCTTTGGGGATGAGGTCCTTCACGTTTCAGAAGAATGATAATTCCTGTTATTCGTTGCCCAGTTTCCCAGAATAAAAATCTTAGAAAATAACAGAGATTCTTTGAAAATTACAGTGAACTATTCTGAAATATTCATTTATAGTAATTATCTTCACAAATAGTTATGCTCATGACTTATTTACTTAGAGCACAGATAATGGTTTAATTTATTTAGCCCATTTAGAATTAAACCTTATTTTAATTGCAAAGATGAAAAGATTATTCCCTTTTCCACTTTTCACCAATAACATAAATCTTCTTTCTGGCCATTTCTTCTATGTGTTAAGCGTTGTTTTCTCTTTGCTTTTAATTATCTATTTTCTCTGCTCAGCAGTTATCACATCACATCTCTATTTCCCTAGTTTCTTGGAAGACTAAAATCCTTTTTAGTTAAGTCCGCTTGTCAGTTTCTATTTGCTTTGCCTCTTCATTCTCTGAAATCTTTTCCTTCTTCTCAGTACGTCCCCGGTTACATCATTCTGGCTTTTTGTTTTTTGCAAAAAAAACCTGTCAGTACCATTGTTACAGACTCTTTGCCCACAGCTTACAAGATCCAGAGATGACAAGTTACATTGTTATTTGCATAAATTGCTTTCATGGCTTGCTTATAAACCTGACAGTTCGTCTAGCTGCTGTCACAAGTACTATATTAATATTTCTTCTCTTTAACTTCACAATGGGTTGAAGAGTCACTCCTAATCTAGGGAAAAAGTCCCTCTTTAAATCTGATAGTTAAACAATCAAATTACCAAGAGCCCTGGTTAACTAATTAATTAGGTCCTGAGTATCATTGTCCCATGGTGATTCGTCTTGCAGGCTGGACACACACGACACAAAATGACTCAGAAAAATGACAATTTTTGTTCCAGCTGTGAAATAACTCCGTGAGGATAATTAAGTATTTTAAGCTTACATGGTATGTAGCTAATGATTTTCCATGTACCCCACCCTCCTTCCTGCTCAGGAATACAAAAATAGCATGTTTATTGGAGAGTCTACTTTTATTTACTTGAAAGTTGAAATCATATGAGTTAATTTCTCGAGTATTCCTACACAGGGATCTCTTGGTATGATTTATGATATGATATGATTCTAATCTTGTTTTATATACTAGAATTGTATAAACCAGGATATATTGATGTTATAATAAGTGATAGAAAAACATCCAAGCCATCCCATATGATGATGTTGGATTATTAATTCACTCAGGAATGTTGCTAGCAGTCAGCTTCAGAGAGTATAATGTTACGTATCCTAATGCACCAGGGGAAACTTGGGTCTAACGCAGACTATATCCTCATTTCCATAGAGCTAGGAGTGCCGGCGGCAGCAGCAGCTGGCACGAGAATCTTCAGGGAGAGGGAAGAGCATCTCCAAGAGCTCTTAAAATACTCTGGGCCTTAAACTCCAAGCCAGTGCAAGAAATGGTCATTACTGGGCGGCACCTGTGGCTCAGTGAGGAGGGCACCAGCCCCATAGACTGGAGGTGGCTGGTTTAAACCCAGCCCTGGCCAAAAAATCCTGCAAAAAAAGAAAAAAAAAGAAATGGTCATTACCCACTGCCAAGCTGAGAATATATATACTGCAAAACATCATACAATTTTGTGAGAAGTTGCTCAGCTACTTTCCATAAGTAAACTGAATTACAGTCCATAGCAAACTATATAAATATCACTACTATGTTATTTGTCACATTATATTTAAGTTTTTTGTGTCTGATTCTTCCTCTCGGTTGTGAACGACAGGCAGGAACCGAAACATCATTTGGCGACAGTTATCTGTTATTAGTCTATGTTGCTAATTTTAATTAAATTTATTTTGAATATAATTTGAGTCTTTCATCATGTTCAATTTCAAAGGCTTTAAATGCAGAATTCTTTTTGGAAAAATACATTTTAGGCCACTGTGGTTTCTATGAGACGCGTGTATTTATTGGGGCATCCAAATTGATTTGTAGATTAGGACGGCTTGGAATCCTCTCTGCCCCTAGGATTTGTGTTTATGAAATTCATTTAGAATTCGCGTGAAGTTTATCCCTTCACTTGGTCCCAATGTTACTGCGACATAGGTGCAAAGTGTCAGTCTGTAAACATCACCGTGGGGGAAAAGCAATAAAAGTCACGAATAATACAAACATTTACTAAGTTTTAGTATCAGAATATTTTTGAATATATCTAAGTTCATTTGCCTCGGAAATGCAAGGCTGCTGCTGTGAAAACATTTCGTGGAATGCTAAATTCCAATGTTTGTTTCTGCCCACTCACAGCGTGGTGTCACGGTCATGTGTTGTGATATTTCTCCCTCAAATGTACAGATAGTGTTAGTTTTTATCTTCCAGAGAAGATATCAAGTAACAGAGGTATCTGGTGTTCCCTGCACAAGCCATTACCATGACAGTTGGAGAGAAGCAAAGAAACCATTTGTGTTCTTAAAACCTTAACTGGTTTGTGTTCTCTCATATGCCAAGATAGAAAACAATTTACACAAATTCTGCCCCCAACCCTAGCTATGTTCTATGATATATTTTGACTCGCTCTTATGATAGTAATAGCGAAGTAGATTTTTTTAGAATAGAATTATACAAATTGTTAGAACACTGATGCAATGAACTAAATGTTTTTGTCCACTTCAAATTCATCTGATGAAATCTTGACCACAAAATCATGGCATTGGGATGGATCGAGTCATAAGGGTGGAGACCTCATAAAGAGGATGAACTCTCCTATTACGGAGACCCCAGAGAGCCACCCCTCTTTCTTCCAAGATGTGAAGAGATGGAGATGTTGACAGTCTGCAACCTGGAAAAGGACTCTCAGCACACATTTGCTCTACTGCCACTCTGACCTTGGACTTCCAGACTTCAGCTCTGTGAGAAGTTGATTTCTGTTTTGTATAAGCCCACCCCATTTAGAATACCCTGTCAATAGCAGTCCAAAATGACTGCGAATATTGGTGATCACACTCATTTATATGAAAATGTTGTTTTCCATAACTTAATGCATTGATTTCTTAAATATTGCACCTCAAATTCATGAAAAAACAAGACTCCCCTTCTCCTGAGTTCTTACCTAATGCTGCTTTTTTGTGCCTCTCAAGTCAGTCAACGTATTACCTTGTTTCCCAGACCTAGAGCGAGCTAATCCATGAATTTTTTAATTGTAAAGCACAGACAATGTCTTTCACTTCTGTCTTCAGTGTTTCAACTTTTGGTAGGTTGAACATTGTCAGTCCACTATCCCCTTAATCTTGAGCAGCTCATATCTCTTAGATCCCAGAGCTTTCCACTCTTGGAAACCTTTCCAGTGGCTCCATTTCTCTTCCTTTCCAACCTTGTCATCATCTGCCAATATTTTTACGTGAATATTCCATAAATTTTGACCCTCGGGCCATGTTATTGTCATTTTAGACAATAGTACTCTATGCTTTAAATTGTCTTGGTCCAAATTTTCCTCCAGTCAATAACAAAATATATGAGCTTGAATAATTAACCCTTTGTGTCTCTTTTTTTTTTCTTTTGACAAGTAGGAATCTAATAATATCTACCTCATCTGTGTCTTGTGGAGATTAAAGAGATTAATACACACAAAGCACATAGAACCGTGCTCATTATCTGGCAATAACTATTTGTTGGTATTAACACAAAACATTACAAAATTTTACGAAGAGGTAGCCAACACATAGAGAATATTTTGTAAATGAAAGTATATTAAGTTATAATTTCCCATGTTCCCTGTGTGTGGAGACTTAGGGGTAACTTTTAGGACACCTTGTATAACACCTTGGTGACCATAGAAATAGTATGTTAAAACATACAAATAGAAAACAAAATTACGCAGCTCCCAGAGCTCTCTTCTTTTCTCCATTTCCAGCCTTCGGCAACGTCTTTATCTGTTTTGGACTATTTTCAGTAACTCCATTGGATGAGCCTCTGTATTAACGTTGTGCATTTTATTTAGGTTTCCACAGCCTGAAGATCACTGTTTGTCCCTTGGTGTTGCCTGGACAGCAATGTGCACCAGGCACTGAGCTCCCTGCCTGGCCTCACAGCTCCAAGTTCCAATGGACAGCTGTGTGCTCAAGGGGCTGGGCTGTCCTTTGTGTGGACTGTGCTATTTTAAATCTCTTCTTCAGTGCAAAGTGGTCACTTTTCTTTGACAGTTTTGGGGAGGAAAAAATCCTAGGGCACAATTTCCACTTTCCAGAGCATCAGGAATCGACAATAACAAAGAATTGGACAGAAGCAGAATAAATCAGCTTCATTAAGTGGGCTGCTAGGAAATTGCATTAAATTCCGTTAAAAATTTCATTAAAATGAGTAAAATCCATAATATAAATTTTGAAGAAATATTCACTTAAGTAATATAAAGATGACATTTTAAATGCTGTTTCTAAATATTACCAAATATATTATCAATGCTACATTGATCACATTTTGTATGTTAGAATATTTTGGTTGCATCCATTCATAACAGACTGCATCTACAAGTGTCATTAATACAGGATAACACATGGAGAATTATGCAATCTTCTCTGTAATGACAAGGGTAAAATAATCTGTCATTTATAAAAGCAAAATAATCAAGACACACAATTAAAACCAAAAATCACAAATATGTGTCCTTCTAACTAGGGAAACATCATAGAAAGGGTGTTTGAAAAAATTTTTTTTCCAGTTCATGGCCCATAACGACCATCCCCTTCATCAGCATGTCAGGAACATTCAGTGGAGAAACCCTTATGGTTAGAGGATACATCACGACACACTTTCCATGATTCATCACTAACCATTTGCCTTTACTTTGATTCTTAGGCTCTGTACGTCGATTTTATCATTTAGTTTCTCTAACGACAATCAGATAGACAGAGAGTTAGATAGATTGAGCTACAACTGTAAAAATCAGTTTTCATCAAGAAAAAAATTAAAGCACAACCTCAATTTAGTTACAGTGCTACTGAGCTAGTAAATGGATGTCCTATTTTATACATTTTGAGAGAAATAATCTAACAACTCTCCAGGTATTTTTTCATTCACTCAAAATCAGAATATTAGGCAGTTCACAAAGGATTTGGTATAAGTCAAATTTTAAATCCTTATCTATATTTTTTCATGATTTTGGCAAAAGGAGAATGCAACTAAAGTGAATTAAAAGATTAATTGGCAATCTTAAATTATGACTGCATAATCATTTTTCATATCAGACTACCTACATTATCTTTAATTGACTAAATACATATGATGTATAGATTTATTGATTTACAAAATAAGCACAATTAACTTTTCTTAAAATTACCCATCTTTTAAACTTAATATAGAATGAAGTAATCAAGTGCATAAACATAGCCTTTCTTTGCATCACATATATAAGGCACATTTATTTGTAAGTACAGAAAAAGTTTAGCATCATTAAAAAAATGCAAATAATTATCAGATAAGTATAAATTATCATCTAAATTTTAGCCAACACCACTCAAGCCAGATGTAAGACTGATAATTCATCATGAATTATCATATATGGGCATGGTATATACATTCATATATATTTGCAATTAACACATTGAACAATTAGTTTGTAATCTAAACTTCTCTCACTGTAACATTTCTTAGTTATACCAAAATAGAAAAATAAATATTAGTTTAGGTCCAATATCTTGCTCTCTTGTTGTAATACCTTTTTTTTTAAATTATTTTTTATTAAGTCATAGCTGTGTACAATAATTCAGTCATGGAGTACAGTGTGTGGGCTTCACATACAATCAGAGATATTTTTATCAACCTGATTGATATAACATTCATGATATTTTCTCATTTACTATGTGAAAACAATTTTGATCCATATTTAGAAGTTTTCTCCTGACCCTTCACATATGCACCACAAGTGTGATCTCACCCTTTATCCTCTCTGCCCCCACCCTCTCCCTCCACTTCCCTCCCTCACCCCTTTCCCCATCTTATTGTGCAATAAGTGGGTTGTAGCCTTCGCTTGAAAAATATAAATTTGCTTCATATTAGGGGTGTATACATTGGATACTTTTTCTTCCATTCTAGAGATACTTTGCTAAGGAGAACATGTTCCAGCTCCATCTAAACATTCTCTATAGGCTACCATTCTTTTGGAAAATGAACACAAGTGAGTCAGGGAACAAAGCAGCATTTTCCCAGTGCTTTTCTCACTTTTCAGGTGCTCTCCTTTAGTATTGCAGTTGGTCTCCTGTGGATTATCAGTACCATTAAAGCTATTGTCCATCTTGCCAGAAGACCGAGGGCACCACTGTGTTGGTTTACACATAGTCTTTATCTTGATTGCACCAAATTCATACCTGGGGTGATGAGGAAGCACATCACTATCTCAAATATCAACACTAACATTTAAGGTCAGGTCTAAATCTAGTAGATGCTGATCCTTCTAGCAACTATGATCTTGCCTTTGCTATGCAGTTTTGGATTTTTACTTGTGCATTGCCATCCCTGATGTTGGACTCAGTCTGATTTCTTGAACCTTTGCTTGTCTGCTTGTCCTCTGTTGTTACCTGAGCTGCTTTCCAGTTAACTCCCTTTGGTCCCTCCACCAACAATGAATCTGAGTTATGATTAAGCCATTCTGCATTGACCAGCATACAGGTGGGAAAACAGAAAACCTCGTATATTTTAAGAATAAACAGATTTAATACAGGAGTTAGAGGCTTATTAAACAATTGAAAAGACCTGCAACTAGCACTCAAGAAATTAGAAGAGGAGGTAGAAGAAGATAAGGGAGAAAACTTAACCTATGAGGACCAGTGAACACTATTCTGCTGACGAGCACACTAAAAGCCCCAATTTAAGCATTATATAGTATATCCATGTAACAAAAACATTTGTATCTCATTAATACATTAAAAAATGTTCAGGTTGCTATGGGGTGTACCCCCTTAATATTTTGAAATTAAAAACAAAGAAATTAGGATGATAGCAACAACAGGAAGGGACCACTGATGATCTCAGGTACCTGCTGTTCCTGGGAGTACCCGAAAACTCCTCCCATTGGCTACCTGCCCAAGCTTATACATTTGCTTGCAAACACCATACTGAGCTTTAGCTTCTTTTCTGTCTTGTGAGTGTGTCTAAGCATAAAAGAACCAAAATAGTTTTGAGTAGTTTACTGGTAGTTCAGGCCATAGTCCTCCTCTAGAAGTTTTCTAAAACTTATCTGTGAGCTGGGGTACTAAAAGAAGAGGACATGAACCTATAAAACAGAATGTGCTAAGAAAAATATTTCTGATCTGGGTCTGGCCAAAAGAAATCAGGGAGAAATAGCAAACGGGAATATGATGACCCTTAAAATTAAAATTCAGTAATAGTTAACACGAAATAGGAAGAGACTGTGATCTATGCTTTGCACAGACCAGTAGGACAATCAAGCATGATGATACATCATGCTGATGATCATGTCCTTACTATATATAGCATAGTTATACTCTGAGATTTCCTCACTTTCTGGTAAAATATGTTGTTTGCTTTTATCAGGTGGCTGAGTGTCTGCTCTATTCCTGTATGCCAAGGTCAACATCTTTAGATAGTCGACTCCTTCAGAGACAGACCTTAGAAAAAGTCTGCAGGAGACAATGGCGATCATGTAAGAGGTCATCCTTGGACACCCGTTCCATCAAACCAGTCCCATAAGGCATGGGAACTGGCCAGAAGTGGTAAAACTACTTTTAGGGCTGTTTTTAATGGCATAGTCTACTTGCCATCTGATTTACAGCATTTGCTTACAGAAGCTTGTGCTTTTTGGCTTTGATACAAGACTTGAATCCCGAAGCATCCATGAAATTGACCTAATGCTATGTAAAAATGTTACTGCATACTACACATCGTAAGATTTTATTTATTCGTCATAGAATGCTAGCAGGTTTCTTTTCATCATTATGAGAAATAGTTTTTGTATATTCAATATGAGGTTTTATGAATAAATTTTATTCTTTATGTTAATTAATAGTAAATACAAAATACTGATCTATTTTTCCCTCCAGAATATATTAGGAGACCAGAAATCTGTAAGAGAGATTGTTCTCTTGGATAAGGCAAGTAAAAGGTACTATAACTAAGCACTTAGGGGCATTTAATTTCATCCAGCTAAAATACAGACTTCAAATTTTCTTAATACCTTATTAAATCTTCTAATTTATGGGGAATTATAATCAATGTTTTTATGAATATTTTTTAAAATTCTGATTGGAAATACTTCCCAAAGACTGTATCTAATATTGAAACTATGTTTTTTTTTGGTGGCTAGCAAGTAAACAAAAAAAACGTAAAAATGGCTGGGCGTGGTGGCTCAGGCCTGTAATCCCAGCACTCTGGGAGGATGAGGCGGATGGATTGCTTGCACTCAAGAGTTCAGGACCAGCCTGAGAAAGAGCAAGACCATGTCTCTACTAAAAATAGAAAAAACTAGCCAGGCATAGTGGTGCATGCCTGTAGTCCCAGCTAATTGGGAGGCTGAGGCAAGAGGATCACTGGAGCCTAGGAGTTTCAGGTTGCTGTGAGCTATGATGCCATTACACTGTACCCAGGGTGACAGAGTAAGACTGTGTCTCAAAAAAATAAAAAACATAATCACCTAATAATAAAAATATTAAGGTTTAAGATTATTTAAGATTATTGTCCAAATAAATGCAGTTCATTAGTTGGAAGTTGTATTCTTTCATCTGCTTATATTGAAAATCTCCCTTAGTTACATTATTTATCATCTATTCTTACTATCTTTGTATTTATTTTTCTTGGAATGAAAGCACTTTTTATACCATATATATATATATATATATATACATACATACATATATTTTCTGTTGACAATGAGAGGATAACATGCCAACAAAGTGTTTTGTAAGAGACTAGTTTTGGGGACTGCGTCTAACACTTGATAACCTGTAATACACAATGCTTCAGATCTCTGGACCAATAAAAAGGTGACAAGTCAAAACTAAGAATACTGGGAGACCTAGTACCAAAATAAGACCTCAAAGTAATTATCCTACATTAATCAGCAATAACTTTTCAAAAGATATTATGTTTTCCATTGTAAGAGGAAGTAAGAACAGGGGTCTTTGTTCCAGAATTCAATTTTATTTTAAGTATAAACATAAATGTGAATTTCTGTTAATTCCTTTTAGATATAAGTTGTAGAAATTAGTAGCTGTGATCAAGTTCCTAATCATTATGAATGATAAATACATGCAAAGTATGTTTCCAATCTTTGCGTAAATGTGCTGCTGTTCTTATACACGTATCTTTCTGATTGTTAGGTGGATGTGTACTTTTATATGCGTGTACACACCAGTAACAGAGAAATGCTCACTCTTCTTGATTAATGTGCTTCTGATTGTGTACATCTGTGGGATTTCATACTATTAAAAAATAGCTAGACAGCACAATAACACTTGGTTTTATTCATGGCACATTTCCATAATGCCTGCTCTATTGCCCTTGCTGTTTATATACCTGAACTTCTTCATTATTATTAGATTATTATTAAATTGGATTATCTTATGATTTTTTTTTAAGAGACAGAGTCTCACTTTATCGCCCTTGGTAGAGTGCTGTGCTGTCACAGCTCACAGCAACCTCCGACTCCTGGGCTTAAGTGATTCTCTTGCCTCAGCCTCCTGAGTAGTTGGGACTATAGGTGCCCATCAGAATGCCCAGCTATTTTTTTGTTGCAGTTTGGCCAGGGGTTGGTTTGAACCCACCACTCTTGGTATATGGGGTCAGCACCCTTCCCACTGAGGCACAGGTGCTGCCCTATCTTATGATTTTTTAAATAAGTGTGTATTCTAAGTCTTGGCTCCCTTAATTACTATTAGTAATTAATTTCTTTAAGGAATTTTAATATTGAAAAATTACTCCTTTCAAGTGAATTAATTTAATATCATTTTTGTCATGAGTTTTCTAATAAAAGGTTATTTTTTGTTTCTTCCTTCTCCTCTTTCGGCTCAATTTTTTTTTTAGAAAATGGCATTGATGTATGGTTATAATTATACATTTGTCTCAGGTACTCAATGGTCATTATGGTTTTTTTTAAAAAAATAACTTTCATTTGCTGTGGGTTTTCTTACCAAAGCAGTTAGTCCAATACTCATGGTATAGAAATTTCACAATTAGGCAATTAAATTCAAAATATAAAAGCTGGCATGTGTTCAAAGTAATAAAGTTCCAAAAATAGAAAGTGAATCAAATTAACATAAAGGCATTATTAACTTTTTCTGGGTGTCGTGAGTTTGCAAAAGTCTTGGGTAATTAGATTTGCTTATTCTCAAAACAGCCAGTGAACCTTGAGTGACATTGCATTTCAAAGGTGGGAGCCAGAGGGAAGGTCGCTGTTGGTTTTGGAGTGGCGAAGAAGAAGAGGTTTCAAGTCAAAATCCTTTAGGGTAGTGCCTGCCACTCTATTTAGAGATTTTTAGCTAGATACTGTAAAAGGGTTATTTCATTTTCTTTGTGGGAATCAGAAAGCTAAATAATCCCTAGATTTGGAACTTTAGGTAATTTAAAAACATTTTCTCTTTTTAAAAATTGTTTTCTTGGCTTGGCACATGTAGCTCAGTGGCTAGGGCTCCAGCCACATACACCGGAGCTGGCAGGTTTATCCAGCCCAGGCCTGCCAAATAACGACAACTACAACCAAAAAATAGCCGGGTGTTGTGGCGGGCGCCTATAGTGCCAGCTACTTCTGAGGCTGAGGCAAGATAATCACTTAATCTTCAGAGTTTGAGGTTGCTGTGAGCCGTGATGCCACAGCAGGGTGACAGCTTGAGACTCTGTCTCAAAAAAATAAATTAAAAAAAATAAAAAATAGTTTTCTTTGTTATTTATATCTTTCTAACATTCAAGTAATAATAAAATAATTTTTACTTTGTTTTTTTTAATAATTTTATTAAATCATAATTGTGTACATTGGTGCAATCATAGGGCAGAATGTGCTTCATATACAATCAGAAACATTTTAATTGTACTGTGAGAGATAGCCCTCATAGCATTTTCTTAATCACTATATAAAGACATTGATACTCTACATTTA
>CAUYRH010144240.1:0-27478 GCA_963574655.1 Perodicticus potto
CTTTGTGTTAATTAAATAATTCATGTATGAATTTGATATCACTCAGTTGATATTTTTGTAAATTATCAGAATCACCATATATCTGTCACTCACATTTTCTTTCCTTTATATACCTTATAATTCTTAAAGGCAAAAAAAAAAAATACCTTTTAAAAGAAAGTCCTAGCTCTCTTTTCACAAGATGGCGCCGAAAGCGAAGAAGGAAGCTCCTGCCCCTCCCAAAGCCGAAGCCAAAGCAAAGGCATTGAAGGCCAAGAAGGCTGTGCTAAAAGGCATCCACAGCCACAAAAAAAAGAAGATCCGTACATCACCCACCTTTCGGGCGGCCAAAGACCCTGAGGCTCCGGAGGCAGCCCAAATATCCTCGGAAGAGCACCCACAGGAGAAACAAGCTTGACCACTATGCCATCATCAAGTTCCCCCTGACCACTGAGTCTGCCATGAAGAAGATAGAAGACAACAACACACCCGTGTTCATTGTGGATGTCAAAGCCGACAAGCACCAGATCAAACAGGCTGTGAAGAAGCTTTATGACATTGATGTGGCCAAGCTCAACACCCTGATCAGGCCTGATGACGAGAAGAAGGCATATGTTCGACTGGCTCCTGATTATGATGCTTTGGATGTTGCCAACAAAATTGGGATCATCTAAACCAAGTCCAGCTGGCCAATTCTAAATATATAACTTTTCACCATAAAAAAAATAAATAAATAAAATAGCACATGCTTACTGGCATGCGGTAGAATGTTCTTATTAATCTCCACTGTATGTAGACAGCTAGATATAAATATTATTCATATGTGAATGTGTAATTAAAAGGCAATTGGGTACTGAACTTGATAAGTGAAGGGGGATATGCCTAGAATGTCGATGTGATTCTGTAAATACCAAAGGCACTTCACAGTGTGACTAGCAATACCACCTGTCTCACACCCAAAGATAATTCATCAAATATTATCACGTCTAAACTAGGCGATTCATTGTCTTCATAGCCTAGAATAAATATCACGACGTATTTTGTTAATCTAATTCCAGTGCTTCCTAGCTGTTACTCCAGAAAAACCTCCTTTCAGTGCGCTCATCTGTAAAATGTGGGTAATTATATTTTCCCTACTTCACAGCCTTGAAGTGAGAAGAGACGTGGTAATATGTATAGGAGCTATTTGTAAACTAAGTGCTATACAAATGAGGGATATTATTTCATACCTATTCAAATGAGCTGAAAGTCCGTTTTGAAAATGTAATTATCAACTTTTGACAGTGATTGCATTCTCCTCTTGTAGGGAAGTCCAAAAAATAGATAAAATTAGAATTCTTTATTGTTGTGCCTTGCTGATTTTTGCTTGAGGTGACCAAATTGCATTGACGTATTTTTACACAGCTTTTGTTGAATATTCCTTGGTCCGAGAGCTTTCGGCTTTGTGGCTTTGAAGCTCCAATTCCCTGATCAATGTCTGAACTTGTGAAGCTTGAAATTTGTCATTTGGCATTGACTTATGTGTAAATTTGACTCAAAACTCAGTGTCCTTTAAACATCTCAGGGCAAATTTTCAGCATGGCCTCATTTTTACTGATACGGTCATGTATTTGTAAGTACAAATTGCCACTTTTGTCCTCAAGAGAGCACAAAGTGGTCATTGCACCTGCCATGAGGTAATTGAAGGTGCAAAAAAACACTCCTACAAAAAAGTCTTTCTGGAACTCCCTTCCCCCACACCCTTTCTTTCTGCTCTCTGTGTGTATAGAAAGGAAAAAAAAGGAAATAATGCTATTAACAGGCTCTGAATAGAGGTCAGCGTTTCTTTGCGAGAAAAATAAACTGCATCTAATTTGTGCTTCTTTTCTTAAAGAAAAAGAGAGAGAGAAAGAAAAAAAAATACACAAGATGCCCTGAATAATTTAAAACAAAAATGTTGATGGAAATGACAGTGTTCTTTGTGATTATTATTTAACTATTATAATGTTACTTCTTAACTTCAGCAAATACTTAATTTTGACTATTGAAAAATAGCTTTTGAGAGTCTGTTATGGAACTTCCAGCACGCCTGTAGTTTTAATTGCCTAAATTTATTCTCTGAGGTTACCCTAGAGACCAAAAGAGTATCATTTGGTTTCAATATGCTCTTCTATGTACCAGTATTTTGGGGGGTTCTTTGTGGATTCTAATGCTAGACAAAATTAGAACGCTTTAAGAAATGGAAGTCAAACCAACCTACAGCTTATCTGCTACCTAAACAGTGTGTATATTACAAACGGCTTGTAAAATTACCCTTACAGTGAAAAGAAACAGTTTCTAGCCATTTCCTGGTATGTTACCTGTGGCCATTCTAAGCATTGCCTGGACATTATTCACAGAAGCTTGATTTTATACTGCTAGCGATAATATGTACACATAGTATTTAGCCTTGCCCTCTCATATACTACATATGTGCCTACTAACCCAGTACAAGTAGGAAGTCACTTTTTTCCCTCAGAAGCAGCAAACTGTAATTTATTTTTCCTTTTTGAAAATTCTGTTATATTTATTTAAGTTTCGGTTTAGGAAGAACACGTTAATGTGAGATCTATCTTCTTAGCAAATTATTAAGTGCACAAAACAGTATTGTCAACAATAGACACTATGCTGAGCAGTAGATCTCAGAATTTATTCCTCTTACATGAGTGAAATCTTATACCCAATGAATAGCAACTCCTCATTTTTCCCTCTCCCCAGACAGTAGCAACCACCACTGTACTCTGTTTCTATGAGTTTGACTATTTTAGAAACCTCATATAAGGGAAATCAGACAAGATTTGTTCTTCTGGGCCTGGCTAGCTTTCTTCACTTAGTGTAACGTCCTTCCTACAGGTTCGTCCCTGTTGTCAATGTGGCAGGATTTCTTTCTTTCGCTAAGGCTGAATCACATTCTACTAGCTGTCTATACTGCATTTACTTTATCCATTCATTCATTGATGGACATTGCCGCTATGGACATTGTTTCCATATTGCTGCTATTATAAATAATGCAGATTACTAGATCATGTGGTAGTTCTGTTTTTCATTTTTTGAGGTATTTTTGTTTTCCATAATGGCTGCGTAATTTTATATTTCCACCAACGGTTGTGCAAGGGTTCCATTTTCTCCACATCCTCAAGGACACTTATCTTTTTTATTGTTCTTTGTTACTCGACATCCTAATGCGTGTGAAGTTTGGGTTTTGATTTGCGTTTCCCCAGTGATTGGTAATGCTGAGCATCCTTTTACATACCTGTTGGCTATTTGTATATCTTCTTTGGAGAAATGTCTGCTCAAAACCCTTGCCCATTTTTAAAACTGGACGGTTCGGGATTCTTTTGTCTTTTTTTTTTTTTTTTGCCGTTAAATTGAGTTTCTTGTATATTTTGGATACCAACCCCTTATCAGATAAATGGTTAACAAATATTTTCTTTCATTCCATGGATTGACTTTTGATTTTGTTGATTGTTTCCTTTACTATACAGAAGCCCTTTCGTTCGATGTAGTCCCACAAGTCATTCTCCTTGAATGACTGAATTACAACAGGCCATCTTGAATTCCCTTTCTACACATCACAGTTAAAAAATAAAAATTCAGTGGTACCTAGGTAACTGATAGGATTCTCTGCAGGCAGTTTGAGACCTAATATAAACCAAATATTCCATATAGACCACTGATCTAAAGAAAGACAGTCTGGAATTCCCAAGACTATAAAGTTTTATTAATGAATGTGATAGAAAATAAAATCTTGAATTCTGATTGACATGTATTTAAGATGATGAAAGGGTAAGAAAGAGAAGGGTAATAAAAGTCTTTGAAAACGTGCATTCAAACCAATGTGGCTACATACTAAATATATAGTTTGAACTCTTTCTTGTCCTGGTGACAAATGCATATCTGAGCTAAGATTGCTGTTTTGTTTCGTTTTATCCCCCTCCCTTTTTTTTTTTTTTTTTTTGAGACAGAGCTTCACTATGTCACCCTTGGTAGAGTGCCATGGCGTCACAGCTCACAGCAACCTCAAAGTCTTGGGCTGAACTGATTCTCTTGCCTCAGCCTCCCAAGTGGCTGGGACTACAGGCACCCACCACAACGCCTGGCTATTTTGTTGTTGTCGTTGTCATTGTTTTTCAGCAGGCCCGGACTGAGGTCGAACCTGCCAGCCCCAGTGTATATGGTCAGCGCCCTAGCCACTCAGTACAAGTGCCAAGCCATATCCCTTTTTTTATACAGTAATATCCATCCTGATGGCCAGTCCTGGGAAATGTCACTTTTATATGTTAACAAATCATTGCCTGCTAGGTAGTCAAACTATAAGTGAATTACAGATCACTCCATACTGTCAAAACACAGAAACAGCAAAAACATACCTAAATGAAACAAGCTCTGATTTTTTTCAAAACCAAAAAAAGCAAGAAAATCATTGAATTTAAGCGATAGAAGCTATTCCAGAAGATTATTGCTAGAATTCAGATACTACTAAAGAGAGTAATAGACTTATACAATGAAACATTAAGAGCAACAAATTGGATTTGAATTAGTTTCATTTTCATTCTTAAATTCATTTACTTTTTAATAAAAAAGAAAATATAAGCATATTTTAATTTTTTATATTCACATAAAACAATGCAATGAATGAAAATAGTTCACACACCCTTGTGCGACTAGTACTCCCCATAGGGAAGTAGTTCCTTATAACTAAGGAACTACTATACTATACTACTACTATAAGTAGTTCCTTATAACTAACTCTAAATTGGGAGAAGATTTGGAATGATAAAAAGGGAAACAATATTTCCCATAATCTTATATTCCAAAACTGACACTTTTGCATGTTGTAAAGCTCCAAAATAAAAAGAAAAATACAACTTTGAGTTGTAGTTTCTTTAAGTGACCAATCTGAAAAGTAGGGGCCCATTTAAGGTATGCTGGACAATGAAACATTGCCCTAATAAATGTGCTTAACTGAATTTATTTGAAAAAGTAGAAATATTATTAGGTTTGCTGATTAGAAGGCTGAGTTTGATTAATCCAAGGTTAATTTGAGGAAGGAAGGTAAGCCGAGCATGACCTTCCCTGAGTGTTATCGCTAGGGAGGAGAATTTCAGCCAAATTTTAGGATTTGGCCAGGACCCAATAAGATATTACCACTAAAAAGAAAACTGTAAGCACTAAACCACTAAAAAGAAAATGGTTATTCTTTTCCAGTAAATAAGAAGTAGAGATAGAATGGAGTTGGTATTCCATCTCTGCCTAGTGTGCTCCCACCTACCCCTGCTCCTCCTTTTCTTTAAGTTTTTGAGATTATTCATTCTAACCTCCTCCTTTCTTCTCTGGCTTAGCCAGTTTATAGCTCTTACTATAATCCTTACCACGTTCTCTTTGTACAATATCTTTCATTTTCTTGTACTCGCTTTACAGCATACAAAAGGCTTTTTTTATTTGCAAAGGACAGAGGCATGCTAAAGTTTGGGGTTTTTTTGTTTGTTTGTTTTTGTTTTTTTCTTTTTAGGTGGTAGAGAGTCAAGGAAACATGGGGAAGAAATACCACAGTGATTTCCCAGCTGTGCCTTATCGAAACTAGAATATTGCAATTACAGCAGTGGCTCTGGCCATCTGAAAGTAACTGGGGATGCAGTGACCACTGTGCTGGTGGTCATCCTTTCAGAGCAGGCATCTGTTGTGCCTCTAATTTTGCCTTACTAATATCTGTGGTGTCTCAGTTACTTCATTTTTATTTTTCTGTATGTCTGCTTCTTCTTTATACTCCCTTAACAATGAATGAACTCTCTTTTCTCTTTTCTACATCAAGGAGTCTGCTTATTCATGGCTTATACAGCCAGGTAGCTTATAGCATTCTCTTTCTCTCTCTTAGCTTTTGCTGCTACCTAACAGTTAATTCCTTTCTTCATGTGTCTCATTAAATTTACTCAAGAAAGATTTGGTTGGTTTGGTTTACAGCAGAGGATTCTTGCTGTAAAGAGCCTTCACAGTGGCCTATAAATAATTTTCTTTGGTATCTACCCATTATTTAGTTTACCGTGACTGAGGTCATATGATGCCAAGCATTGTGACCTATATGTAAAGTACCCCCTTAGAATGGGACTCTAAGGTACCTGAGAAGAGGGCAAAACAATGGACAGGTATCATGTACTGAATATTCTATACATTGAGCCATCACATCAGGAGACTTGAGGTACTAGCTGTTTATTTCACCATATATCATTGATCTAAGATGATGTCAATCACAAGATTAATTCACGTACCACTAAGAAAGGAAGAAGTGCTGCTATTTAAACCACAGCATACCAATGATTGTTAAATGCATCTCAATCTTAGAGATGTTAAAATGTGAGAAAGGGTACATTTTTAAAAAGATAAAACATGTCTGAAGAGCAAAGTGGGTCAAGTGAACCCCCAGAGAATGTCCTTGAGGATAGACTCATAGAGTAGACCCCCAGCTATCTGTCTGCAGGTTGGGAGGAGGCCAGTCATTGGTACAGAATGTGGTTTGGGTCAGGGATCTGATAGATATCAGAAGGTGGATCCAAGGGGGTGGCGAAGTGGTCACATATTGATTTAAATGAGATGGATATATCAGGATTTTCTGGTTTTGTTAACAGTTCATTTATATTCTGGGATCAAATCAGTTGTGTCTGTTGTTTTCTAGAATTCTTCCTTGTTTATTCCTCATACATTAATTCTGTCTCTGGATGTAGGGTCATTTTAAAAACCAAATACTGTGTTTTGTCTATGAGGCACCTGAAATAGCATGGCCAGGGAAAGCCAAGCTCACAATTGTGATATATTAATAAATAATTTCTTGTTGTTGACTCCCTTTTTGTTATTAGGAGGGTTAGCGTGGCTTTAATCATAATTATCAATCAATATGTCTTCTCCATTATGTTAATTGTGCCAAGTCCCACATTAACGTGATTAGCATGGAAGAAAGTCCTTACCAAATTCCCCTTGCCCCCTCCCCAGTTTGCCAGAGATGGCATGGGTGGTTATCTAAAGAGACTACTCCAAGTGATCTTCACAGCTTTCAGGGATCATTTTACTCTAGGTTTATAGGGCAGCTGTTTGTTCAGGTCCCATTTCCAATGCATTTCCACTGAATACTTACTTTATCTGATGTTGCTGCATGTCATGTCTAAAAAGAGTTAGGTAAAAATGCTAGGTGAAATGAAGGGATCAGACAACTCTCTAAACATATGTAGATTTCTTCCTGAATTTTTGGGTACTTACTGCTCATGGACTCCATAGCCCACAAGAACTAGTGTGAATTTGAGGGCGTTTTACCTTCTGAGACCCCAACACCCCAATTTTTTTTCAGCCTTTTATTTTTTTTTTATTTTTACATATACATGTGTTAATTAGGTTTCCATTTTTTGCCTTCACAGAATTTAAAAGGCTTAAAATTCAATAACAATAGCAATGTTTAAGATAAGGACTAGTGGGTGGCGCCTGTGGCTCAATGGAGTAGGGCGCCAGCCCCATATACCAGAGGTGGTGGGTTCAAATCCAGCCTAAGCCAAAAACTGCTAAAAAAAAAAAAAAAAAAAAAAAAAAAAAAAAGATAAGGACTAGAAACAAAAACCACGTAAAGAATGAATGAAGATGTAAATACATTCAGAAAAGAAAACAGACAATTGCTGCATCGAAATATCAAGCAATATTAGCAATAATAATGCCAAGAAAGCAACGTACACATTGTCAAATAAGACATTATAGAGCACTTTGACTCTGAGGCTCAAAATGAAGTCATCAGTTAACTTCTTTTTTTTTTTCCCCTATATTTTTCAAGACTACTATGTTCTCAGCTTAGGCTCAAGGGAACTCCTTTGAAATTGAAGAAGAGAAAGCCCGGATCAGAAGGATAACAAAGTGCCTAGTTGTATGTGTCATTATACTAGACACCTTATAAGGAGAATTTCAAAAGGGAGCCAGTTGGGTTTGTGAAACGAAACGAAACTTTCCAATATGCTCTTGGGGAATATTCAAGTCTACGACTTCTCCTTATTACATTCCTGAAAGGCCAGACTGATTATTCTGAACTGTGCTTACATATCCTAAGAATGAGTTTAGTTTTAATAAAAAACAGCTCTCGTCTGTTTTGCACCGAACTTCCCTATCCATTATTTCAGTTAATTGACCCCTGTTGTTGCAATTGAAGTACCACTTGCTATACATATTCTAGAGGAGGGCAACAATGTGATTTCACAGCAGCCATTCAAGGATATATTTCTTTCGGCAGAATATAATGAAGTATTAAACAGTTTCCAAGCTGACTTAAATGACCTATGTTGGTCCTTTGGTGATATGTTTAAGTTTTAGTCTTTGCAGGTACATTCTAGGGCTGGAACATGTGTTCTTAAATGCTCCTCTGCCACTTCTGCACATATCCCAGATCATTTCAAAATGGAAACTTTATCTTGTCTTCTTGAAACAACTTTTCTATTCCTTTCTTTCCTTTGCTTTTTACTCCAGCCTTCCAATTCCCCTATCTCCCACCTTTTCATTAAAAAGACAACTAACGCATAGGAGTTGCTACAGTCGATTGTTGTCTAAAAGTAATTTATCAGACACTTCCCCTCCTTCCCCCCTCTCCAAATCCAGCATCAGGAAAAAAAGTCTTGTCAGTCCTTTTGGCAATATTTATTTATGAATTGTTATTATTTTTGAGACAGAGTCTCACTTTGTCACCCTCGGTAGAGTGCGACATAGCTCACAGCAACCTCCAACTCTTGGACTCAAGCGATTCTCTTGGAACCAGAGGCACCTGCCACAATGGCCGGCTAGTTTTAGAGACAGTATCTCACTCATGGCTCAGTCTGGCCTCAAATCTGTGAGCTCAGGCAATCCACCCATCTCAGCCTCCGAGAGTGCTAGGCTCCCCAATGGCTTTATGCTTGCTAATATGCTTGCTTACATATGGAGCTAGTCATATTGACAGGCCACTATACAAAGAGATAGGGTCATGGATTTTGTAAATAAACTGAGTGGCTAAAAATCAGATTATCTGGAAGTCTGGAAGAGAAAGGCATCGAATGATCTCATCCAGCCTCTTTTCAAAAGCACTATGTATTTTTCAGGTTGTAGCATTTCTAGAGATAATTAGCAGGCAGTAGTTGCAACAAAAAGCAGAATTTTCATGAGATGCATAAGCTGTATGGTTTTTATTAACTCATACCTAAACGTTTAGCAAACACACACCGACATTTATTTATTTATTTATTTACTTACTTACTTACTTATTGACACAGAGTCTCAATCTATGCCCTGGGAAGAGTACCATGGCATGTAACTCACAGCAATCTCAAAGTCTTGAGCTCAAGCAATTCTCTTGCCTCAGCCTCCCAAGTAGCTGGTACTACAGGAACCCGCCACAATGCCTGGCTAGTTTTTTCTATTTTTAGTGGGGATGGGTCTCTTGCCTAGGCTGGTCTGGAACTCCTAAACTCAGGCTATCCACCCACCTCGGCCTCCCAGAATGCTAGGATTATAGGCACGAGCCACCATGCCCAACTTGACACTGTTTTTAAAAGACAAGTATGTTAAAGAGTCTGTCTTTCTCTTCTACATAGTGACAGGTACCAAAGTGAAGAATAAGGCTTCTGTTTTTTTCTAATTATATAGTAAAATGTTACCATATATTGGAAAGTTGTATTGTAATTTATTTCCACGGATAAAATTTCATGTTAAAACAAACTTCTATGTATTTACATATTATAGTGTTATAGAAGTTCTTATTTTGAAGGGGAAATAGAAATATTTCACACCTTTTAATAAATGTGAGCTTTTAAAATAATTATTTTAGTTCAACTTTTAACCTCTTATGTAATTGTTGAACTTAAATCTTTTCTTTTTCTTATTTTAAATATAGCTCTTCAAATATGTCAGTTTTGTATAAAAATGAATGAATTCATGAAGTTGCTTTCTTCACAGCATGAAGGGCTAACAGCTAGAATAAAAATAATCAACCTAATATTTCTTATTGCTGGAAAATAATTATGAGAATATTACACAGAGCAAGCCATGCTTAAAATAAAGGCTTCGTATTGCATTTAAAACTCAAGTGGGACTTTCAAGTATTCTGTTTAGTAGAATAATATATTGATGAACCCTTGGAGAACTAATTATGTTGTTTCACATGAATTACAAATGCATCATTTAGCTGCATTATAGTCTTACATGTGTCCTTTACAATTCATCATCGTTAAATGTTAGAAATGTAAAATTCAAGATACAAAAAAGCATAGTTTTTAAACGACATGGTCCAAACAAATATCAGCATTTTAATTTGAAGTCTTTAACAGGTCTACAGATTTTCTTTTCCTTTTTTGCAAGATCAATCTTTTAATAGAGTCTCCCACTATAATCTTATTAATAGCAAATACTAAGTTGTGGCAGGAATTTTTATTATACCACTTTGCACTTACTTCTGGAATTGGAGCAACAAAAACATTATTAGAACTTTGTGTTATTTCTGTAGCTGTCTTTTCAAATGTGTTTGCAAAAGGTATGGCTTTTTAAGCCTTTGCCTCTGAAAGTCACAATTTCAAGTAGGAACTGAAAGTCTAGTACAGCGGTTCTCAACCTGTGGGTCACGACCCCTTTTTAACAATGAAAATACATTGCGGCATTAGGAGGTTGAGAACCACTGTTCTGGTACCACAAGCAGTACGCCAGTACAAAGAATCCTAGCAGTGAATTATTTAGGAGGTGAGCATTGATTCCCTCATGCGTCATTCCAATCTCTTTCTGAAAATAATGTGGTTCCCATTCGCCCTGCCATTTTCCAGGAAAATATTATACTCCAAAGAACTGGATGTTTTGGGTAACTAAGTATGCAGAAACCACAGACACTGAATAGTTTCAATTAGGAATGTGATATAAACATTTGTGAACAGAAAATCCTGTGGATGTGGAAGCACAGAGTAGAAGGAGCATCTGTTAACTGCTACAAAATTCTAGGCACTGTGCTGAATGTTGGTGATACTGAGATGAAAAGAAGGAATAGTCTCTTTCCTCAAGAAATTATACCGTGAGTAGAAACACTCCAAAGGGCCAGCAGTGAAGGAATTATAAGCTGACATGTCATGGACTAATTAGATCTGCTCACATCCTGAGGTCTATAGGCAAAGTCTGCATGTGTTTGAACTGCCCTGCACAACTGTTATTCTGTGTCGTGGCTGACAAAATTATAGGTCGGGTATGGTAGAGCCAGAAGGACTCCCAGAGAGTCCAAATCCCTCACTTTTCAGAAGAGGAAAACTAGGCCCTGTGAGGGTGAAGTGATTTATTCTAGGTCACATAGAGAATTCATGAGAGTGGGGACTAGAACTCAGGGCTCCTTACTCTCAGTCCAGTCTTTCAAGTAGGGATAACCAAAACGTTTGTAAGTTCTCTCTCCATTCTCTCCTTTAATGGTAAAAGCAAGGGCACAAGAGGTCTGTGAAAAAATGAACATTCCCTAATTGCAGAAAAGAAGCCCTGGACGGAATGCTCATGATACCAATAAAAAAAAAAATTGAAAGAAAGGGTAAAAAAAAAAAACGGTTAAAAGGAGGTAGGGAGCAAATACAGACCAGAAAGAAAATTAAAGAAGCCCAATGGCAAACATAATAAACACAAACAAAGGGAGACTAATTATCCAATAATAATTTCATGTGTAAACAGGCTAAAATGCGATAGGTCTAATTTTATGTACTCATTTTTCTTTAAAATTTCTTTTTTCCTTAAAATGTCTTTTTTTCCAAAATAAATATAATAGAATTGGCTATGTTTGATAGCCTTATATTAAGCAGCAAAATTCTGTATTATCCAGCACATTTGTATAGTAGCGGCGTGGTGATGACTGATGTGTCTAATGATGACCCTGAGGCAGTGTAATGCCCCCAAAGTACTTTTTGAACCATCACAAATATTTCCGTTATGTTCAGCCTAGTTTCACTGTTAGCAATATTTTAAATTCAAATTCTTGGAAAAATGGGGACTGTGTTTATAATAATATCTCTGGTAATTATCTATAAATACTTCTAGGTTCATCACAATACTTCATACCTTAGCCTGGCTGAATAGTAGAGATTTTGCCATAACGAGAAAGATCCTGCATTGTTGTCCTACTTGTCTTGCCAGGTGTTTCCTTTTTTAGGCTTTTTGAGATTTCTGAGTTTGCTTGCTCCTTTTCTAATGAAATGTGAAATATATAGCCATAATTCTAGGCTGCCCTGCTCAGTTGGTGACAGTCTCCATCCAACAATGCTTTTAGAAGTATATGTTATGTAAATAGATTATTTTACCCTTTGCGGCCTTAGTATGGCAGCAGAGGAAGATTATAATGTTGTCATTGGCTCTCAAATGCCCTTTTCGTGTAAGTTAGCTGCAAGGCAAGTATCCTAGATCTGTTTTCTAGCATCCATATAAATGACGGTGATAAATAAGTCATTGTTCACTAGAGCTGCCTTTGTGAAGCAGATTCTGTACTTACTGTTTCTGTCACATGCACAATGACAGCAGTCAAGCTAATTGACTATTACTTGGTCAGCTTCTGTGTCAGAAATGATGCCAGGTAAAACAGAAAGGAGAAATTCAAATTTAGTGCATTTCTGTTTAAAGCCAGAATGAATAGTTTTTTCGAACTATACTACTTTGGGGATTAGTAGTCCCCAAGGATGAATTGGAGACTACCACATTTTTTCTCACAACCAAAGTAGATTCTTAGGTAGGTCTCTTAAGAGTGAATTGCTAATAGACACCTTAACATTATATAAAATGTTTCACATGGCTGTAATAAACATAGGTCAATAAAGGTTACATGGCTATAATAAACATAGGTCAGAATTGCAGTTCAGATTTTAGCCAAATGCCAGAAGACTCTTTTCGTATATTGTCTTTTCTAATTGAAAATTTAGAAGATGAGGTACAAAATTGTCATCCTTATTGGTTCAAACATCAGTGGACAATTGCACCTTTCAAAGTCCTACAGCTGTACTTTGCAATTAATGAGTTTATGATTCCTACACTGCAAAGCAGGCCTCTTCTGCGGCCGATGCTGCCCTTTCTTTTCTGTGTCATGTTTGCTTTGGAATCATCATTATTATGGGGTATGACACCACTCATGTTAGGCCATGCTGCTGACAACAGTGACTTTCAACAGAGAGAGGTAACCAGAGAAAGGGCATCCATCACCATGTAATGTAGGGAAAAAATACCCCAAGACTCAAAAGCCACGTTAGCAAAGACAGCTGACGGCAAGGAACCATTTGAGTAGGATTATAAGCACCCCAGATTGTTCAGATCAGTATTGGATTGATGGAAAACACAAAATTGAACAATCTCTTTTGTGCAAATGAGCAACCTGGAGTGTGTGGTAATGGAGCCAATAGCCTCATCACATTTTGAATCCATTTGGATGTCATGTAAAGAATGAACATATGCAGTACTTAATAAAGAAAGGTCAATTCTGCCATAGTGAGCACTGAAGCATAATGCAGCAAATGAGGTACGGCTTTTTTTTTTTAACTCATCAATCCTAGAACATTTAAACTTATCTTTTCAGTAAGTTGTGCGATTTTTTTTAATCTTCTGCATCTGTTATAACCTAAATGAACAGCAGTTTAAAGCCAACTCCACACCTGTACTGACATATTAAAAATGTCAAATAGTTTGTATAAAAATGCTGAGGTGCAGTTTCGTTAATAGGGTCTCTGGTTTGTCACTGTCCTTTCTATTTATCACACTCTAAGTGGATTGTTGAGTTGATGTAGCTCTGTATATCTGCCAATTATCTCTTATTTTTTTAATTGTACTGCTTTGCTTATAGTTAACAACCAGTCTTGCAAGATTTGCAGGGGCTACCCTACTTTGTTCATCTCCTAGCATTAACAGTGGTGTTTGTATGTTACCAAAACCAGACCACTGCGTTCATCATCTTCATTGAAAGAAAAGTAGCTTCCTTGATTTTCAATATAATGTTTGTGGCTTTCCCGTGGAATATTTTTAGAGATGGTGAGCTGGAAGGAAACCAATTGTAACCTCAGCAAGTGCCATAACATCTTTCTTGGTTATAGTTTCTGAAAGGCACAGAAATGACTACATATTTATCCATGAGTTCTAAAATTGCCCCTCTAATTCAAGTCATTAGACTAGATTTCAACCTGGAACTCATTTGAAATCTTTTTCATTAAAAGTCCTGTCCAAAAGTCAGCTCAAATGTCATGTACTTTGGTCACTCCAACTTTTCTCCTGAGTCTTCCAACCCTGGCTATCATTAGTTCTCTATATAGTTCTGTCTACTTGTCTCCTTTCCTTATTCATTAATTCTTGGACAGCATCAGCCATGCTATCTTTGTTATTTCCACGTTGCTTATTGTAGAGAACCATTTTATAACAAATACTCAGTGTGTTCTTACTAGTGCTTGGCAATGACCTAGATCAAACATTTGTAAACTGTGATTGGTAGGCCAAATAAAGCCCATGGGTCAGAGTAAGAATGTTGTTTATATTTGTAAAGGGTTGTAGAAACAAACAACAAAGAAGAATATGAAAACCATGTGCGGCCCACAAAGCCTGACCCTTTACAAGGAAAACACTGCTAGCCCTTGTTCTACATGCTAGGGATGCACCACTAAACAAAACCAAGAGAAAATTCCCTACTTTCAGGGAGCCTAAATTCTGTTTATACAGCTATTTTCTACAGAATAGTTACCCATCCTTTTTATCTCCCTAAGTATATACTAATTGAATATTTGCAAAATGAATGAATGAGGAATAGAGTCCATCCTCCAATATTATATAATCTAGACAAACATTTCTATGTGATATAATAAAAATGCTATATTTTTAAAAATATTCATATTAAAAATATTTCCCTAGATAGTATTTAGAGAAAAAACTCAAACACTACTTACTTGTCAAGACATTTTATTCTGCGATTTGACTTAACGATTTCCCATCTTAATGTAACTTTTACACGATCAGATCCTGATTATCTAGCTTCCTCATGAGAGATAATCATCATTATATTTGATTCTGAAAGCTTTCTACAATGGTGGTTGTTTCATAAGAAATAGTTTTATATATGTAACAGTTAAAACAATGAGTCTTTTAGGGAGTTTCTGCTCTTAAGTTCTCTTTTAGGGAGTTTCTGTCCTTAAGCTCTCCAAGTTTGTAGTGTTAAAGAGCTTGATTTCAAATGAAACCATTTTAGTCCCGATTTGAAAAGACTTTCTTTTGCATTACACTCAGAGTTGACTAATGTGGGAACTTTTCATAAAGTCAGGCTATAGATTCACCTAACTGTCCAACAGAGTGCTTTGATACTGATGGTAAAATATTGGGGATGAGTCAGAGATTGCTGGGAAGAAAATGGAAGGGAAGGTGGGCTAAAGTAAAAGGATCCCAGAAGTAAAAAGAGTAGGCTTTGAAGAGTCAACAGATAGTGGTGGTGAGAAAGAGGATTATATGTATAACTTCCTTTTCCCAACCTATGAGTGGTAAAGTTGTCTACTCAGTGCCATTTCTCCATGCCACTGCCCTCACCCAAATTATTTATCTGTTCTAAACTCACCTATCCCCATGCTAAACCCTTACTACCACCAATTAATTTCCTGTACTGCCTTCTCTTTCTAAACATTCAAAATTAGGGGCGGCGCCTGTGGCTCAGTGGGTGGGGTGCCGGCCCCATATACCGAGAGTGGCGGGTTTGATCCTAGCCCTGGCCAAACTGCAACAAAAAAATGGCTGGGCGTTGTGGCAGGTGCCTCCTTGGGAGGCTGAGGCAAGTGAATTGCTTAGGCCCAGGTTGCTGTGAGCTGTAATACCAAGGCACTCTACCGAGGGCAGTAAAGTGAGACTCTGTCTCTAAAAAAAAAGAAAAATTCAAAATTAGAAGGAGATGCGGTATGAGAAAAAGATTGAGATCTAAAAAGAAAAATGAAGTGGCCTTTTATTTTAATCTTTGCTTTCACTGACCTTTTAATCTGAACTGCCCTGCTCCTAGTATACTGTACTCTTCCTCTTAGATTCTACACTGCTATTAATTTACATGCTTTGCTTTATTGAGGAACTGGTCATTGCTCATTCCTTGCATAGACTTAGGGTTGACAAAATGAGCGTTTAAAATTCAGTAATGGAGAATCTTAACTATAAATGAAGAAATTGAAACATACTACCGTATGTGCTAATTTACTTTCAGATTCTTGACCTTTGTCAAGATTAATGAGGTTGCTCATCTAGTATACAGAAGGAATAGAAATTTTCATAGATCTGGCTAATTTACAGTGTTAGAAATTCTGTAAAACTATTAATGCCAGCAAACTTGCACGTGCTGTCTTTTTAATTCCACTCCTCCCCACCACCAGCCCACCTTCATCCTCTTATATGTATGGTTAATACACACGAAGTCATTACATTATGAAGTGACAAACATTGGAAATCATGGTTTTGTTCTCTAAATGCAGATAGCTCAGACCCATCCAAATTTATAATTTACAGGGCTCTCCTTTGGAGGAAACTAGAATGCTGGGTAATAATGAAAAAGTAACATTTGTTCAATCTAATTTTGGCAAAGGACTTGTTTCTTTGCAAAGCAGTCTTTCGTAATGCCAGTTTGAATATGACTATTTGTCTTAGGTAGTTTAGGGGGACAAAAGTGATCTTTTCTCCCCAACTTAGGTTCATTGCTGGGGCCCCTTACCGAAAGAGAAGAGCATACAAATTTATTTAATATATACGTAGGTTTTATGCGACACAGAAAATTTATAAGGAAATGAAAACTCAAAGAAACAGGGAAACTTGTATATCTTTATGCTTAGGTTTAATGAAGAAGTAGATAGTTGTGGAGGGGTATGATTGGACAATGGGGGTATGATCCTATGTAATAGATGTGGGGACTTAGCAAGACCTGTTTGTTCTGATTCTTCTCTGTGTAGTTCTATCTTCAGAGATAACAGTGTTTCTTCACTCCATGTATAGAAAGGCTCCTCTGGAATGAAGCTTTCTGCTTCAGGAGAGAAGGGTAAAGAGAAGATGAGCGTGACCTTCCCGCTTCTCCTATTTTCTCAAATGCAGAGGTGACACACGTATTGTAGGGTAGCACGTCCTAAACCCCATTAGTAGAAAAATAAAGAAGGTATGTCTTACTGTGGAAAAGTTCTAAATCAGTGAACTCTACTTCTAAAGGATTATACTCACACATGAAAAAGAACTCATAAGGCTGTGATTGTACTCAATCAACAGGTATTTATTGAGGAAATATCATGAGCTTAGTACTATGGGAAGTATAAAAGTAGAAAGCATGCTCCATGTCCTTGGAGGAACCACGACTTACAAAAATAAAATAATTATACACAATAAATGTGTGCTAAAATGTTGTATGGTTCTTGTATATCCTAGATTTTTCAAAATAATCTCCATTCATTATGACATGACATTTTCATACTTTTAGCACAAAAAATAACCTCTGTGGCAATAAAACCTCAAAGAAGAACAACAGACTGCAGTTTGTGAAATTCCCAAAGGCCCATCACCTAAATAATAGACATTATTAAAAAAAGAAGTCTTCACAGAGGAGGCAGGCCTCCCTGTTTATCCTACAAATATTGTGCCATCTCTTTTCAGATCATTTACCGATTAAACATTTAGCTCTTTCTCCTTGAATTTCCTGCTACTTGGTTTTTTCCTTTACCTTTTTTTCACTCATTCATAATAATGCAGAATGGGAAGCAATTGCACATCTTTTTGAGACATAATTGACACATAAAAATTATATATATATTCAAGGTATATAAAGTAATATTTTGATATGTGTATACATCGTGACGAGATTTCCACAATCAAGATAATTAATCTGTCCATCACCTCACATGGTTAACTTTTTTTTCTTTTGTGTAAATTTTTGTGTTGTTTCAACATTGCCCAAGTACCCATTCAAACACATTTAACTGTGGTACTTCACAGTAACGTGGAATAAATTATTGCAGAGCATTGGTGCTCAGTAAGTTTACCCATTCATTGTGAAGCAGCAAGTCCAATTCTGTTGTCATTTAAATATTTGTTTCATGGTTTGAAGAAAAAAATGATTTAAAGACTTCAACTTCCGATCTTGATTCTATATTTTGCTTATCAGTGAAATCATAAAGATGAATGGTTCAGACTATGTCTCTCACAACTTAAAGCATGGCAACGTTGTATAATTTATGCATCTTTCACCTGTAAGGCTGAGAATCATTGACAGGACCTAAAGAGTGGGGGGGGGGGAGGGATAAAGTTATGGTAGTTTCTCCCATCTTTTAAAAATATATATATGTGGCTCAGCGCCTATAACTCAACAGGCTAAGGCGCCAGCCACATACACCTGAGCTGGCGGGTTCAAATCCAGCCCGGGCCCGCCAAACAATAATGACGGCTGCAACCAAAAAATGGCCGGGCGTGCGTTATGGCGGACGCCTGTAGTCCCAGCTACTTGGGAGCCAGAAGCAGGAGAATCACCTAAGCCCAGCAGTTGGAGGTTGCTGTGAGCTGTGATGCCACAGCACTCTCTCCGGGGTGACAGCTTGAGGCTCTGTCTCAAAAAAATATATATATATATATTTATAAAAAATATTATATTATTTATTTTTTAAAAATAAATATATATACACTCAAGGAATTTAGAGGAGAAAACATAGCGCTAATATAAAAAATGAATGCAGGGAATTTTGGGGGAAAACAATAGCACTTTTATAAATTATTATTAAATTAAATTAAAATGTCCTGCTCATAAAAATTTAAGCCTATTTACCTCATCTAAGAAAAACCATTGAGCAACTAAGGCTTTAGTCAAACGTATTCTTACGAGTTTCTCAGAAACCAATAGCTTTTATGATTTTTAAAAATCTGTTTACAAATGTCATCTTCACATTCCTCTATCCTCATTTTTATTAAAGGAAACCCTGCAGGCAAAAATGTAATTTTTCCGAGGTTGGACATATGGCTGATGTCAGAACTAGCAAAATCATATTATACGGAGCCGAATGCTGAGTAAAACCTCCCAGTGCTGGTGTTCCTCAGACCCCAGAATAAGTGTCTGTTACGAGACGAACAAGATGTTAGCCCTAGAAGTGGAACTCTATGGAGATGTAACTACTCACCTGCAAAATCAGGTGGCTCCAAAAATGAATAGCACTGTAATATCGGGCGAATTCCTGCTGCCCCTGGCACAGGAATGCCATCTTATATGAGAAATCAAATGAGCAGAAGTCTTGAGGCCAGAACACTACCAAGCTGTTCTCAAACTTTAAAGGATGAGGAGTCTTGCTCACTGCCGTGGAGCCTGGCAGGAATTCTAAGTGTTTAGTAGGTCATTTTATTTTGTTTTATTCTATTCTGTTCTCTCTTATTTTTGGTAAACAGAACCTGCAGTATGAGATAAGCTTAAACAGCTAGTTCTTGATTTTTATATTTATTTCTCACATAGATTCAAAGTCTATAGTTTTATTTACATGTGGATTATGTTGAAAACTCAGGATGGGGAAGAATCCCCAGAAGACCTTGACATTCCCTTAATCTCTACCAGAAAACATTTTGCATTTTTTAAAGTCCTTACAGCTGTTTATAAGTGTGTGTGTGTGTGTGTGTGTGTGTGCGCGCGCGCGCGCGCACAGGGTGTCCATGAAGTTCATGTGCAACTTCCCTGTATGTATGTGGGTGTATATATAGCTTTCTATCTAGTTTTCCCTCAGTAGTGTTCATTTTATCCATTTCTCAAGCCATAGACTTCTCTATGCATTAGGTTCTGTGTATTAGAGCACAAGTGAATGCAGCTTCAGTCCTTAAATCGGCTATGAAACTCCCAAATGAGAAGATATGGGATTGTCCAAGAAACTGTCCTCCAGGGCCCTTCCTGCCTTTCATATTCTTAAGCTTGTCTCTGTAGCTGAGGATAATAGCTGCGTACCTTTTAGCTCCCCCAATTCTAGAAGCAGGAGCAGTAAAGCCTTGAGAATCAATGAAGAAAGTTTTCTCAGCCCTCAGGATTCCTGATGCCAGCTTTGTTTCTAATGTTCCTGGATAGTGACTTGTACCTCAGAGGCAGCTTTGGATTTCAAATGGCTTTCTATGAGACTGCATGTCAGCTTAGAAAAAAAGAAAACAAACAAACAAATGGCTTTCCAAGTCACATAAATAATTTTTGGATTATTTGCTATTTTAAATTAGCGGTGCCACGGTTCCTCTCCATTAGCTTAGATAATTGAGAGCTGGTTATATCTTGCCTGATACCTATAAAAAGAATTGAACATTCTGAACGGTACATTTTGATGGCTGCAATTGTAGGTGCCAAAGACAGGTCAGACTCCTTCATGTTTGGTCACAGTGGTACACAGATGTGCTCCTATGTAAGCAAACCCAACAAATGAAAATGTTATTTTCCAAAATTAACTGACTAGGGTGATATTTTTCCCCTCAGAGATTTCTCACTTTTAAAAGGATTCCTTGCAGTGTGACTTTAGTCAGTCATTTCCCCAGTTGCACTGAAAAAATCTCTGCTTCCAAAATAACGACTATCAAATTTATGCATAACTTACCTGGAACAAATATATTGTAAATCACCTGGAAACTACAAGAATGGGCTAGAAGACAGTTATTGCCACCTATCGTGTTCACCAGATAGCTGTTCAATCTTTTTTTTTTTTGAAAATGCTTAGATGCCTTTAGAATGGTTTTTAAATGTTTAAAGGAATAGTACATGCATAGCCCCCAGTATAGCTAAAAAGATGAAGTACACTTGTGACTGTGATTGATAAAGATGCCTGTAATTTTCAACAAAGGTTACTATTCAACGGGTGCTCCGGATAATCATCTGTAAATCTTTGGCAAATAACTTATTTGTTATTTATTTTTCTGTAGCCCCCAGACTGTTTTTATTCCTTGTACATATTCATCTTCCCCCTCTTTCTCCAATGTTCATCCTAAAAGTGAATCAAGAAATTCACCTACCAAATCTAGATAATAAGAATGTTATTTCATTTTACTTTAATCTTAGCTATTCTTAGACCTTCTTTTCTTCTTCATCTTTCCAAATGAAATAAAAAAGATTTTTGATGTATGTAGAGACTATGTTTTTTTAAAGAAACTGTTAAAATTGTGCAACTTCAAAGAGTTTCCAAATGTTGCATTTTCAAAAATGTTTTATCATATTTTTCTTTAAATTTCTCTTTGTTCTGTATAGTCCCGGTGATGGCTGAAGGCACTGAATTTTACTTTCTATATTGCTTTCTATGTTCCACATCTAGTTAGTACTGATAACTTTTTCCACATAATAACAGTGATTTTATGGAAATAAATACTCAAAGCTGATTATTTCTAATTTTTTTAAGATCACGATGTTCAAGTACCTTCTAATTCCCACATTTATAAATGACTTCCTGCTCTGTTTAGATAGAACATGGATACATGCTGATTGCATCCTAACTAGCCAGACCTTTGCTCTGTTTTGCCTACTTGTTATCATTGAATTAAATTCTAGAAAGGTCACTCAACCTTCCTCCTCCCATCTCAATGGGGTGGGATCCTTCCCTCCCTTCCTTTCTTTTTCTTCTCTGCATCTATCAATCCACTTATCCCCAGCTACTTCCTAGGAAGATTTCAAGTAGTTTGCAAGAAAAGGCCATTCAAGTCAGATTAAAAGTTAGAAGAAAACTTTTACACAATTATTTCAGATACCTAAATTAAGGATGGTTACTCTCATTGAGAATTAATTTATCTCCGAGCTTACTGAAAGCCAAAACAGAAGGGACAACATGAAATCTTTTATAATTTTCATCTGATAAAGTTTATAATGAAGACAAAGCATCATCTTCAACAGCACTTTTAGGATTGATACAAAAATGTTCTTCATGGTCACTCGTTTCATCAACAAAGCACTTTTCACGTTGCCTGTGACTGTGTTCACTTGTGAGGTACAATGAAATATTGCTGCTATGGTCTGAACATTTGTATCCCCCCTCCCCCAAATACATATGGTGAAGCCTAATCGATTACTCAATGTGGTCGTATTAAAAGGTGGAGCCTTCGGGAAGTGATTAAGTCATGAAGGCTTTGCCCTCATGGGTGGGATTAGAGTCTTTACGAAAGAGACCCAAGGGAGCTTGTTTGCCCTTCCACCAGGTGAAGAGATAGTGAGAAGATTCAGTCAGTCCTTGAGGAAGCAGGCCCTCTGATACGTTAGCACCTTGATTTCACATGTCCTAGCCTTCAGACCTGTTAGAAATAAATTTTTGTTGTTTATGACCTAGTCTATGATATTTTGTTATAGCTTCTCAATCCAACCAAGACAATTGCATTTATGGAATGTATTTGCAAGATGCTTTGCAAAAGAATATATATTCTGGAATGAGTCTTCTTCCCACTTCTCACTCTTTTCCCCATAAGCCCATTCCTCACCCCCAAAGTTATGCAGTTAGTGGTAGTTCTGAGACAGACAGATTTTCATTTATTTCTAAGAAGTTATAAAATCTTAATTCTTCTTGCAAAGAATGAGCACCAATGTGCATCTCTCTGTTCAAATGATAAATGATTTTAAGTATATAGGAAATATTCACCCTAGAACTGTTTTACCAAATAGCCTTTATAGAAAGAGTTTGTGGTTAATAACTGCATCTGCCAATAGCATTTATTCGCCTGTAGATCTTAGAATCATAGAAATTGAAAGGCAGAAATGAGCTGAAAGTATATTCACCAAGTCCTTCCTTTTACATAAAAGTTAAGGACTTATGCATGTTCTCATACCTATAGTTACTGTAAAAGTTGGCACCAGAACTCATGTACTCTGATGACTGTTCTGCTTTTTCTACTACTCTATAACACAGATTTGCTGGATTATATACAAATTCAAACTGTGTTTTGCATTCCGTTATGTGATAAACCCAAGCCACAAGGGCCTAGTTCTTCTCTACACAAAACTTGTATTTCTGATTAGTTTGTAAAATCACCATTTTTAAGTTGCATAATGCAAGTGTCTACTTGGCAGATTAATGAGTCTTTGATTCATTTAGTCAACAAATACATCGGACCTATATAGTCCATAATTTGAGATCCATTTGGCTAAAAATCATGACTGCTTTCATTAGCACTTTAATTAGCCAAATTCTACATTTCAGAGAGACAAAGCCAGGAGCTGGGTTTTACTTTTGTAATATGCATTTTAGGCAAATGGAACCTCACTTTTAGTCCTTCTGCTTATTATTAATGTTCCGTTGCTCTTCCTTTTGCTAGAAGGACAACTATCACTGCATTCCTGCAAACAGTAAACATATTTACCTCTTGCCCATGAATACTCCTTTCTCCATTTGCTTGAATAAAGATTTTGTTCACAACTTAACAGCCTCCCTGGTGGTCTGTTAACCAGCAGCAATTCTGAACTGAGGGCACAAGAAAATGGAGCTGGTTATCACAAGCAAAGAATGCAAGGCTTTTTAATACTTTACATAACAGATTCAGGCAAGGCTTGCCAACTCTATTATCTAAGGTATTGCTATTTCCTTTCATGCCTTTGGAGATCCCAGAAAAACGGGAGGTAGCTGAGTCAAACCTCTGTCTCACCGGGCTTTCACGAACAATGGCAATTCATTTCAGCCTAGAGGCAAAGAGGATGCCTTTTCTTATGAGACTTTTGTTCTTATTGCCTAGTGAAAGTTGAAATCAAATTGGTGGAAAATTGGAATGCTTTCCTCTCTTTTGTCCCTTTGCCCCTCCAAGCCTCCCCCAGCCCCCACCCCCAGTATTTTTGAGACCAGATAGAGGCAAATAGAGTCGTGGGGGGAGTCCTTTGTCTCTGATTCCTATCTGGAATACTTGCCCTTCCTAATAGGTATAGGAATGAGTCGAAAGAATTCTAACCTCAGAAAGAAGACTTAGATAATGACCACGATTAAATGGTCTGAACGTCTCATTTATATCAACTCCGATTCATAATCCTATTTTATTTAAGTGGTTATCTTTGTCCTTTGGAATTCCAATTAGCCAAGGAAAGCCAGTACTGGTAATAATACAGCCTGCCAAGGGAGGTTATTTCCTCCTCTGCTTCCCCAGAGTGAGCTACCAAGGCTCACCTTGTGGAAGCCATGTCATGGCATAATTCCTCTTATACACCCCGTCCTCCAACCCCTTTAGACCATATTTGGGGGGAGAAAAAGAGCTAGAGAGATAAATCATTTAAGTAAATTCAGAATAGTTTTCAAAACCAGATTTGCTCATTAAAAATAGTCCTCAAAATAGATAGCAGCTGTTTGTTCCATTTTGTAATTTTTTATGACCTGTTTCATTTCTATTTTGCAAGTCATTTAAAAATATTTTAAGCTATTGTTATTATTTAGTCCTCCCCCCACTTATTTGGCTCTTAAATTCATTTTCCATGCTACTTCTTAAAATTCCAAACCATCTTTATGTAAGAAATAAGAATTAACTAGAATTATTTTCTGAAGTTCTGAATAATTTTCATTGTTAGGAGAATGGGATTGCTTTTAAGGAAAAACTAGTGCAATAAAAACCAGGGAATTTCAGATGCAAGTGGCAAGAATTAACCAGATTTTATTATAAACTATAGAATAATTCCCTACTATTTCCCCCCTTACCCCACTTTATTTTTATTTTTCTTCTGACCAAGTGACAAATCATCACTTATATTTATTCGTTCATTGTCTTTCTTCTGCTCCCCCACTGAAATTTAAACTCCTAAACAGAAGATACTTTAACTCCTCTAGTTATCCAAAGATAACTAGCTGGAAACTGGGTGTGAACTTTGCCTCCTCCTTCTCTGTAGATCCCATATCTCACAAACTCTATATCCTGCTAGTTTTCCAAGTATTTCTTGAATGTGTCACCCCTATACCATCCTAACTGTCATTGTCATATTCTCATCTCTCATCAGCCTTTGTCAAGATGATTGCAACAGTCTTCTAAGTGGCATTCTAGATTCCAGTCTTGTTCCCCTCTCATCCGTCCATGCTTTCATGACTGTGTTCATCGTGTGCTTCTTCCTGGCCTGCCCGCCCTTATTCTTTTCATTGGCTGAACTCCTGCTCGTCCTTCAACACTCAGGTTGGCCCCATCAGCAGGAAGGCTGAGAATATACTTCCTCAGTTCTCCCGTGATACTTTCAGCTTATTGTTCCCACTTGAATTCCCACACTGCTTTATCTTTGTTTCTTTACTTGTCTGTCCCTCTTATTAGATTGTGAGCTCATTGGGATCACCATGTCTTATTTATCTTTGTAAATGCGGCATTAAGTGTGTCATTTGGAACTTAATAGATCCTTTAGGCCTGTTTAAAGAAATAAACAGATGAACAAAAGAACAAACAGCAAACAAAGGGTGGCTTTGAGGTGAAATATTAGGATATCAAAAAATATGATATTCTATTTCAGATATCAATCTCATAAATTGATTAGGAAAAATAAAAACACGAAAGTCCTATAATCTAGCAGCCTATGTATGGTTTTATGTTCCAGTACAGTTTTGTCTGACTTTGCCTTTTTGATACTGATGATACAGGGAGTATTTGGGACTAAATAAACTGCTTGTGCTCTGGACTGTATGTTGAATATTTTGATAGAAACTCTTTTTGCCTGTGGCTTTGTTTGTTCTATGCCCTTTGAGTGTGGACTTAATTTGCATGACTGCAATAACTGAAAAATGCTTCTTAGTTCATACTTCAAATACATAAATCTGACCTTGATCAGTGTCAGCAAACCAGGCCTCTGGCAATCACTTCACAATTTTGACTGTCCAGAGAAGTTCATCGTCATCTTTAGACGACTATACCCTAGAATGGCAGGTTGAGTTAGTATCAGTAGAGCCTTGTCAGACCTGTTTCCTAACAAAAATGACCTCAAGGAGGAGTGTGTGTTTTTTCTAAGAAAGCTTTTCTTCCCTTGAGCAGATTGTAGCCTCCACAGATGTCTTTGAAACAGTCACGCAGAGGTTGCTTTATAGAGATGATCATGAGATTGAACATGAGGCTGATTTGAATGGTTATCCTAATGTGCCCATCAAACCGAAGGGCAAAATGCCCTTCCTTGCTCTCAAGGTCTTAAAGTAAAATCATTTCTTGCTCAATCCATGGGAATGGAAAAAAAAAATTGATCAGACCATTTGAGAAGAATGAATACCAAACAAAAAACAATGTCACCATATCCATTTGTTACTTGTTAACAAAAAGCTAAGAATAGGCATTGACTGTTGTACCATATTTGTTGTAGTATCCATTGCAGAATAGTGCCCAGTATGTCTTCCCTCCAAAGCATATTACCCCTTCTACCTCCTCCATCTATAACAGCAATGACCCTGGTCAGCTAGTTTCAAACCCATAGAGTCAACTTTTTGACTCAAGCCTCCTCCGTGATTACCTAGATCCAGTGATTACCAATGGAGATTTCATTTTCTCCTGAAACTGTTGTACCTCTAGGTATTCTAAAATTCTCTTATTTGAACACAGCCACTTCTCCTTTCCCCTTCCCTAGTCCATCACACCCACTGTACTTATGCTTTTCCTTGTGGTATTCTATAAGCCTTTGTCCTATTCAAGTTTTCCCTCTTGGTGTCTGACCCAACTATGACCATGCTATCAGCTACATCAGCATTGTACTCCAGAGCACTCCTCGTTCATTTACTACCCAATCTTTGGTTGCTCCTAGCCCAAGCCCTGCAAACAGCCATTGTCCATTTTTTCCTTTACTGCTCTCAAGCTAATTAATGCTGGTAGGCAACAACATACAATAGCAGCATGTTGATCAGTTGTGTTGCTAGAGAAAGAAAAATTTTTAATTCACTAGACAGAATTGTTGAAAACCAAACATCTGTCCCAGTATATCTACTTTGTTCTGAAAAACTGAGAGGTTTCTGTAACCTGAATATTTAACTCGTGTCTTATGTGTTGAAAATTATTTTTCAAAGATTAAAATAGAGCATCTGTTGTACTGACAGAATTTTCTTTAGGATGTACATGAGTCTAATCTGATAGAATGGAAAAATGTAATTGAAAACTAGGAAGGAAAATCCAGGCATGGAACTTAATCATTCTAACGTTTTTTTCCCTGATTAAGAGCACCATACCAGCATGTGTTTTTCAAATATAGGCAGTCCCCATCTTACAAATGGCTTGTAGACAGATGTAGGGCATATTATTGTTTGAATCATGATTACTCAAATGGGAAAACTTTGTTTGGATGTCAGTTGTTTGGAATCCGGAAAGCATTTTCCCACTGAAGCAGTGTTATAAATGGTGGTTGGGCTCCCCCAGGATAGCCAGCAGTGTCACTGAAATACCATACATTTGCAGGGAAACAGTAGCAAACATGTTGGTGATACTACTAATTAAACTAAAGCGATAACATTGAATAAGATGATTTTGTATTTTGGGCTTGAATGGTGGCGCTTGAGGAAAAACAGGTTTAATTATAGGAGGATGAAAAAGTAGATGGGGAACTGTGTGAAGTCTC
>CAUYRH010144243.1:0-24856 GCA_963574655.1 Perodicticus potto
TAAAAATAGACCTGTCATTCAATCCTACAATTCCTCTAGTAGGTATATATACAGAAGACCAAAAATCACTTTATAACAAAGATATTTGCACCAGAATGTTTATTGTAGCCCAATTCATAATTGCTAAGTCATGGAAGAAGCCCAAGTCCCCATTAACCCATGAATGGATCAATAAATTGTGGTATGTGTACACCATGGAATATTATGCCACCTTAAAAAAAGATGGAGATTTTACCTCTTTCATGTTTACATGGATGCATCTAGAACATATTCTTCTTCGTAAAGTATCTCAAGAATGGTAAAAAAAAGTATCCAATGTACTCAGCTCTACTATAAAAGCAATTTATAGCTTTCATATGAAAGCTATAACCCAACTATAGCTCAAGAAGAAGGGGAAAGAGGAGGGGGGAGGATGGGTAGAGAGAGGGCAGGTAATTAGTGGGAACACACCTACAGTGCATTTTTCAAGGGTACATGTTAAATTTACTAAGTGTAGAATATAAATGCCAGAACCCTAAAACTAAGAAAATGTGGTGAAGGCTATGTTAACCAGTTTGATGATAATATTTCAAATGGTATATAAAACCAGCACATTGTACCCCATGATTGCCTTATTGTACACGGCTATGATTTAATTAAAAAATAAATAAATATGTAAAATAAAAGCTATCCATGTAACAAAAAACAAAGAATTAAAACTATAATTGCAAAAGGAAATAAGATAGATGTAAATAAATATAAGAATATATTGATAAAATATGAAAAATGTAATAATGATCAGTAAAGGATTGTTTTCTTTAAAGGCTAATAAACCTGAAAAATCTCCCCTAAGACTAACCAAAAAGAAAAGGCAAGATAGAGAGACAAGGGGTAAGGATGAGGAACAACTATAAAGTGTCACAAATAGAAAAGGAGGTATTGACACAAATTTTATACATATTAAATGAAAAAGAGGATTTTACAACTGTTTAGTGATTTTGAAAATTTAGGTAAAATTTCTGGCCAAAAACATCTAAAGACTTCAGATAAGAGAAGATATCTGAATGGTCTTATGACAGAATATGGAGGATAACAAATAATCATACAAGGGCTGTCTGTAAAGCATCCACCCGTTGTTAATACTATTTTCATATTACATGGCAGGATACTCTCTAGACAGCCCTCGTAGTTTTCCATTGATGAAATTAGCAGACTGAGTTGATTTACCAGTGAATTCTCCCAACCATGTGGTAAAGGATTAACATAAAGTAACACAAACTCTTCTAAGAAAGAAGTCCTTTCAAACTCATTTTATGATACCAGGATGATATTGATACCAAAACCTGACAAAGACATTAAGAAAAAGGTATTTTTTGAGGAAATCTCTCTGAAGACTAAATTATTAGCATCATAAACTAAGGACATATTAAAAAATGTGTGTACAGCCTCAGTAACTGTGAATGGCAGAAATTAGCACTAGATTAAAGGTTGTTTTGGATCTTCTTAATAAAGTTTAATAGCATGTGGCCAAGTTGAATTTATTCCAGGAATACAAGGTGGGCTTGCCAATTTGGGAACATTAAAATTTGCATGGTTAAAAATAATAAATAGCTCTAGCAAAGTATGTATAGAGTAAAACCTCATTGTTCTATTATTTGTTATTCTACAACAAACATTTTGCTTAGTGGTGAAATTGTATAAGTTTTTACTCTGAAAAAAATCACATATGTTAATTGTCCCTTTAAATATTTTTCCGGAGGTCAATAAAATCAATAGATACATAAATGGTACAAGGAGTCAAAGACTAAAACAAAAATAAAACTCTCCCTGTTGCCATTCATTGCTCCTGGTGTGCTCAAATGTCCTTTAATAAATTTCTCCAGAAAAATAAACGTTTCCTTTCTTGTTGAGAATACAGTGGGTAATTACCTGGCTACATAGAGTAAGAAGGGGGAATCTGTGATTTCAATGGCCAGCAAAATCTATGGTGTTTTTAATTGTTTTTTAGTCCTGTTCCTCACAACTGAGGGAAACAGGATGGACTGACCACTTAATCTCATTGCACCCTCCTTCTGCTAGGGTTTTCTATGTGCATCAGGGGCAGGAAAGATATTTATACTTACTTCTCTCCAACTTGTTATGTCTTAAGAAAATTAAAGAATATTGAGAAAGTAACTGGGGCGGCGCTTATGGCTCAAAGGAGTGGGGCGCTGGCCCCATGTGCTGGAGGTGGCGGGTTGAAACCCAGCCCTGGTCAAAAACTGCAGAAAAAAAAAAAAAAGGAGAATGTAACTCAGTTGCCTAAGCACTTGAGATAGTGATTTAAACTATTTTGTTAATATATTTTTTTAAAATGTTAGTAACTCATATTTTTAAAACAAGCGTCCTTCAACGAAATGACAAATTTGATTCTAGCATAAATTTCTGACTCTGAGAAAGAAACTGAAAGGTCATTTTGCCTAGTTACCTGTTTTTAGAAGGATGCATATCTAAACCACCCAAGTTTTATAAATCTCTATTCTTAGAAATTAAACATGTAACAAACTTTTGAGATACCAGTTCTCTATCACCCTGACAGTCAAGAAGTATATTTTAATTCAAAATAATTTGGCTTTTTGGAATGAGATAACAGTTTTGTATGGTGAAAAGAGCTGTATGTAGACTTTGTATTCCACAGAGCTGGGTTCAAATTTTATCTACTTAGTGCTTGAGGTCATCTGAAAAACATTTCGAACTTCCCTTAGTCTACCACACATCAATAAATTAACAGTACCTTGCATGTATGTTGTGAGAAGTAATTTATGTTAAGGATTCATTTCTAAGTATGGCATATATAACAAGATTAAATCATGATTTTTGTTACCGTATTAAAAATATAATCGAAAGTACCTCAATTGAGTAAATCGCTTGACATTAAAAGCTGTAATCTCAACTTGTCCACACTAGATAGAGTTATAAAGTGAAAGTTGTGTAGAAAAGGGAGTTCTGTGTAGTGTGAATTAGAACATTGAACTAGAACTGAAAAGATGCAAATTCGAGTCCCAGTTTTGTAAAGTAGCAGTAATTTCGCACTCTTCTACAAACAGGTAACCTCTCTGGGTAGCTGCTATCTAGCCTGAGGAAGGAAGAAACACATGCAGACCAAAAAAGACAGGGGATTTGAGTTACGTGATCATTCAGACACCTCTTTGCCCTAAGACACTAATTGTACTTATTATTTTTAAACATTGACATCATATCAAAGAAAGCAACTCTTTAGAGATAGCAGTGCAAAGTTCTGAGACCTCTGTCGTACAATAAATAGCAGCCGAGTATACGTTTTTCTAAGTGAAAAGATGACTCTAGTAACATAAATGCCTGAGCAAGTGTATTGAATTTTCTTTCACTCTGCTTTCAAATAACAGCAGTCCCGGTTTAACAGTTTTATAGGTGTTTTAAAACAATTCGTCTCTATCATATTTTAATTAAACATGCTCTCTCCAGTTCCCCCACTTGTAAAAATGTAGTTTGCAATTTGACAGGGTGATATTATAGTATTGAGCAATATGTGAATTGGTTTAAAAGTAACCAGAGTTGAAGCATACATCAATCAGCGCAAGTGCAAACGCAGGTCACTAAAGCTGTCAATTTCAATCAGCTCTGTAATTAAATACATCACCAATATGGATTTTGTGTAAGAATGTCACTTGTTCTTCAGATGTCTGCTATGAGGACAAATCGCACTTCAGCATCTCCACACAGGCATTCTAAATATAGTATTTTTAAAAGCAGAACATCTTCATCCATCTTTCTCTGAATTGTTAAATAGAAATCCATTTACTAACGTGTAGTCTAAAAGCTGTGTTTTTAAATATATATTCAAACTGTTCTCCATTTAATTAAAATGTTGCGATATCTTAGCTGACATTTTAAACTCATCTTTAACACCTTTAGTGGCATTCGTTACGAAATAAATAGATAATGAATAATAACCACCTTTTAAAAGGCCGAACAATTTGTAATTATGGAAAATTTGTAATTAGAGAGTCTTTATTATGTGTTCAAAAAGCAGAAGATGCTTTTGGTTATGAAGAAATAAATTATTCATTTCAATTTCAGCATGAGAACAAAACTATTTCACATTTAGAAAAATCTTTTTATAAAAAATCAGCTGTAAAGTGTCAACTCCTTCTATTACACTTAACCACTACATTGGAAAAGACTGCAACAAAGCCGTATTACCAAATATATATTGCCTGCCATTTGATTTAATCTTCAAATAAGCTCCAGGAAGCAGGTCCCTGGACAGTTAATCTTTAGTTTTGTAGCCCATGCACATTTTCAATAAGGTTACTGGGGAATTAGGCCCAGTAGGGAGAGGAAAAGCATATTGTCTTATTCCACAGGCAGCTGTTGTGAGTCCTGTTAGCAAATTATAACTTCCTTAATTATGAAATACTTTATTATAAGAATCTCTAGCATCATATCTGTGCCCATCAAAGAAATCCTTGTAAATTTTTAGCATATTTTTAGACCATTTTTAAAATAATTTTTTAATTTATAGTTGACAGAAAAATTGTACATATTTGTGGAGTATAATGTGATGTTTCAAAGCACATATACATAATGCTTTGTACAATGATCAACTCAGTGTAATTACCATACCCACCCAGCATTTTAAACATTTATTATTTCTTCATGGTGACAGCATTCAAAATCTTCTAACTATCCTGGAATATGTACTACATTGTTATTTTTCATAGTTACCCCACTGTGCAATGGAACATCAACACTTACTCTTCCTGTAAAGGTGGATAAAAGATTGGAATAGACATTTCTTAAAAGAAAACACACAAATGGCCCAACACACAGATGGCTCAACATCCCTAATTGTCATGGAAATATAAATCAAAATCAGAGTTGACATAACACCTCACCCCAGTTAGAAAAGTTAGTATCAAAAAGACAACAAATAACAAATGCTGGCGAGGATGCACAGAAGAGGGAATTCTTGTACACTGTTGGTGGGAATGTAAATTAGTACATCACTTATGAAAGACAGCATGGAGATTATAAAAGAAATTAAAAATAGAACTACCATATAATCCAGCATTTATTCCATTACTGAGGATATATTCAAAGGACACGAAATCATCTGCATGCCCATGTTTATTGCAGCACTATTCACAATGGCTAAGATGGGGAATCGGCCCAATTGTCCGACTCATCTACCGATGAATATATAAAGAAAATATGGTGTATACACACGCACACGCCACATAGTAGAATATCATTCAACAAAAAAAGAGAACAGGCTCGGTGCCTGTGGCTCAAGCGGCTAAGGCGCCAGCCACATACACCTGAGCCGGCATGTTTGAATCCAGCCGGTCCGCCAAACAACAATGATAGCTGCAACCAAAAAATAGCCAGGCATTGTGGCGGGCTCCTGTTGTCCCAGCTACTTGGGAGACAGAGGCAGGAGAATCACTTGAGCCCAGGAATTGGAGATTGCTGTGAGCTGTGATGCCACAGCACTCTACCCAGGGTGACAGCTTGAGGCTCTGTCTCTTAAAAAAAAAAAAAGAAAGAGAGTATGAAATTCTATCTGATAACATGGATGAACTTGAAAGACCATCTGTTAAGTGAAATAAGTCAGGCACAGAAAGATAAACACTGAATGATCTCTCAGTCATATGTGGAATATGAGTTAGTTTCATAGAAGTAGAGAGAATATTGATTGCTAAAGGCGAGGGCAGAGACTTGAAGTTGGTCATGGGTTCAATATCTTCTTTTAAACTTTCCTGGGCTAATAACCTATCACATATACTGCTGTTCATATTAATTATTATCATAGAACAAATCCCAATTACATAACTTGAAATATTAAAGAACAGAGGTAATAATTAAGGACTTAATAACAATAATGCTCAGAATAAAAGACTTGGGGATTGGATATGCCAATTAGCCAGATTTGATCATCCACCGTGTACCATATGTGAACATTATCAAAACATCACGTTGTACCCCATTAATATACACAAGTATTTTCAATTAAAAGTAAAATAAAATTTTAAAAATGTGAGGAAAGGAAGGTGCAATATAAATAAAAAGTGAGAATGTGATTCATTTGTGATTGCATTGTTTTCCCTCTTAATAATTAATAATGCACATACAGCTTAACTATCTTTTAAGATTTTTTTATTCAAAACATAAAATAAAATACAAACAAATTATTTGATAAGCAGAATACATGAATCACCTTGAAAAATTCATAAAATATTAATATCACTTGGAGTGCGTTCCAGAACAAAATTCAGTATTTAGACAAACACAACGCAAGGAGACATTGACCACAAGTTGCTGACTTGAGGGTTTTGTTTTTGATTTTTTTTCTTTTGGTTTATGGTTTTTCTTGGTGGTGCAGCAAGAGCTTGCAATAACTCAGGATCAATTTTCAGGGAATTATTGTACCTGCTCAATTTATTTTAGAGCAATCTATATAAGCTTACATAAAGCTACATGTTGACTTCAGATAGCCTTTAAACAGCACAAGAATACTCTTATTTGATTTATTTGAGTTCCTCAGATCTTCATTTTTTTGTTTTATACATTGTTCTTGAAATGCATGAGTACCAAAGAATCATCTTTTTATGAACAAATATTAAAGAAATAAGAGAAAATGTGAAATTGAGTTAAAATAATTAAGAACATGAAACCATTAACATTTGCTCTTCCTTTCTTGGAGATATCAGAAAGTTTCTACCTTTCTTCTGAAACTAAAATACAGCCACTCCCCGAATGCTGTCTCCTGAGCTTTGAGACCTCATTTAAACACCTCCCACATAACCCTCGCAGCTAACTCAATCAGTTTATCAATTTCCTCGGGTCTACTGTTCCATACTTTTCAATGTTCTACATAGCATTGCTCATCCTCCACTTCACAGGAAAAAACAACAAACCAACAAGCAAATGCTAAAGGTCATCAGGAGAAAATCTCACCCTGAACCATCAACATCCACAATTTCTTTCAGTTTTCATGGAAGAATTTGCTATCTCGTATATGAGCATTAACTCTGACTTACTCTGTGCTATACCTTTGTCTACCTCTCCTAACTGATTCTTTCTCTTCTACATATAACAAATTTTAAGTTTTTTTCTTATTTAAAGTTAAAATTAAGAAACAAAAAAGGTTGGCCTATGGTTTCACTCGCCTGTAGTATCAGATACTTGGGAGGTTGTGGCAGGAGGATCACTTGAGCCCAGGAGTTTGAGACCAGCCTAGGCAACATAGTGAGACATCCACATCTCCCCACAAACTCCCTCATCTAGAAATAAATACATAAATATAGTTAAAATGGTCCCTCAACCCGAATTACTCTCAAATTAGTAACATATTCACTGCTTTCCTACTAGTCCCAAGTGGTGTGCATGTGGTGTTATACACGTCTTCCTCTCTCATTGTTTTCTCTTCTTACCTAGAGCAGGTTCTCACACTACCCTTCTTTTATTACACAGTAATAAACTTCCTGTGGTAAAACTCAATGGTAATTTTTAGGGAATATATTACTTTTTTAGGTAATATATTACTTCCTCTCTTTTTATCATTTGACTTCATTGATCTTTCTCTGGTTCCTACAAAGCAACTTTCTTTCACTTGTGGCGAGACATTTTTAATTATCAGTTGCATAGTGATGACACCAGGCTTTGGTCTATTCTCTCAATCATGAGTAGACAAGTCACTCCAAATTCTAATTAATGACACTAAGTGTATTTACTTCTGAGCTCTAGATATACACCAAAAAGTTCATTTCTTATGTCTTATGCCTTCCTCATAGTCCCCCCACCCAATTGACCCTTCCTTGCCCTTCTTTTCCCCCGTCTTTGAGAAAGGTCACTAAATTGCCTTCAAGAGGACTATGGGAGTCAAACTTGAATCTGTCTTTTTCTCATCCTCTGCAATTGATTAATGTACACAGCTATGATTCAATAAAAAAAAAATAAATAAATAAAATAAAAACATTATATATCTTAACATCTTCTAAGGTAAATGTCTCTTCTCTAGATCACAGACTGATATCTTGGTTTATTTTTCATGATTTCTATATTATTACTATAGTCCCCTCAACATGTTTCCCTGAGGCTCCCTGATACAGGATTTCCCCAATTAAGGCTAAACAGAGACCCCGTTTCCTAGGCATGGGCAATTTTATGAAGGGAGGGCCCTGACATTTTTCCCAGAGCAGAAGGGACTATATCATTCATTTGTTAGACTATATATACCCCCAGACAAAGAACCCACATGGACTCCTCCAACTTGGGTCTTTCCCTTTGTCAGAAGTTCTGGTGCTCTTTTACTCCTCCTGTATTCTTTTCAGGCTAATCAATCCTACCTTACCACTGATCTGTCGTCCATAGGTTTATTCTTCAAATCCCAGAGACCAAGGACCTACTGAAGAAAAAAATTCTGGTAAAATCCTTATTCTTCCTTCCTAGTCATTTTTTCACCTTACTGTGACAGTGATCTTTATTTATATTTATAAATTTCAAAGCTGACAGTGTTTTTCTCTTACAAATAATCTTGTACTGACTTTTCCTTGCCTTCAATAAAATAAAGGTTGTGGTAATTGTCCTCATTTTTTCTCAAAACTGCATTTTTTTTCATCCACCCTTGAGCATTTTAAATTCCGTCAGCATTATTTATGTTACTCCGACATTACTATACTAACTTTGTCACTCTTTGTTTCTTCTTTAGACTTTAAAACAAAGTTTGGGATCCACATTCTTAAAAGACTCCTTTATCTCTTCATCTCTGTCTGTTTCTGTTTTTCTTTTTTTTCCTCTCTATTCTCTATCTCTGTCTTTACCTTTCTTTTTCTCCTTTTCCTCAGTCTGTAAATATCCCAACCCCAACCCAACAGTGTTGACATAAGTTTTTACTTCCTGCATCACCTGTACATCAACACTACCCTTTGGCTTTTCATATAATTCTGTAATTCTCCATTAATTTATTTCTCTGTCCATTAAAGACAACCAACTCCCTCTTTGAAAATTTGACTTTATAATCTTTGTTATTCACTGTAAGCACAATTACTGGCACAAAATATACTCACTAAAAAATGGTGGAATGATCTCAGCTGATAAACCCCTAAGAATTAATAATACACAGGAAAAATACCTGTTTTCATTTAAAGAAAGATACATTTACCTAGAGACAGTGCTTTATTTACAAAATGTCAAAGTAGTCTCACAGTGCTTAATTCTCAAATGGAACTGCAAAAGGTATATGGTAGTTTCTAAAAGGTGTAACAATTTATTTAAAATTATAAGGGATATTTTCTACAGAATAATGTCTTATGTGACCAGCCCTGAGGAATACACTGTCTTTTCTTCATTGCTCCTTATTCTTTGGAGGCAATGAGATGTTCTGATTAATGGTAAGGTTTTGACGTCCAAGAGACTGAAGTTCAAGCCTTATGCCTGCAGATTACTAGTTGTGTTAACTTGGACAATATTTTCAATCTCTCTGGAGAGACTAAAACAAAACTAACTTAAAACATTGTTGTTCAACTTCAGAGAATAAATGATATAAGATATATTCAATGTTTAGGATAATTCCTAGTATAAAATAAGAACTCAGTATATAATAGGAATGTGTTTCACTTCTTAGTTTCCAGTGTACGATACACTACATTTACATTTTCTAACTAAGATAATTCTTCTCTGAGCTATTGCCTACCCAACTAACAAAAGCTTTAAACTCCAACATGATTTTTTTAGGCAGCTGTGTCCCATCATATGTTAGTGCAAGTTCTCTTAGGATCTTGGATTTTCTATTTAGAATTTTCAGGGAAGAAATCTTTAGCTATCATTTCACACTGGTCACTGTGGACGCCCTTGTTTCTTGTTACCTGTGAGCATTTGAAAGAAGTTGATGCTACTTCTTTAGTGGCAAACTTGGGTAAAGAGCTGGACATTGTGTATGAATGCACAGCTTCCCTAAAGGCACCACAAAGACATTTTCATCAAGGGCAAAAATAATACTTAAGAAGTCTTCAGTCAACCATAGTCCCTTCTTTCTAGTTCAAGGCGAGCCTCTACATACTCCCCCAATACCACCTAAGAGTAAATAGACAGTTATCTTCCACATGAAGTATGACTTTTGGAGAGGTAAAGCCAGCAGATTACAGATGCTTTCCTCTCTTTCCTGAGTAGGAAAGGGGTGAGCATATGAAATACCTACATGAAAGATATTAGGCTTTGGTTTGTTTATGCTTTAGTTCCATATTCCCATGACAGTTACAGACTGGATAACTATGTGTTGAAATAATTAAAATTACTTTCTTTAAAGAAACGATTTTTTCTGAATAATATACTCTGTCAAAAGTGATAGCATTTATTATTAATGATGTCATCAGTGATAATAAAAACAGATATCCAAATCTGTTTAATTCTCCTGAGACTATCAGCAAATATTAAGTTAAAACTACAGCTCTAGTGTAACAATAAATTTTATACTTAAAGACAGATATTACATTATTATTTTGTTTTTCATTTCACTCACATATTTTCTATTTTCTTACAGAAGCAACTTTTTGGGGGAAAGAATCAGCCATGTATCTTTGTAAATGGTTTCAATAGTTTGGAAAAATATCACACACATACACACAAAAAAATACATTACTTTTCCTTAGAAGAAGATAATATATGGGAAAATTAAAATTAAACTGTGTATTACATGATAGAAATCAACACAGGATAAGTTCAATATATAAATTTATTCTTTGAATAAATTATACACACATGAATATATATATGTATGTATGTATACATATATATTATTGGTCTCAATAGAATAATATAAAGGGGTGTCATAATCTTTAAAAAGGAAGATAAACTGAATGCTTTTTTTTCAGATAACTTTGGTTTGAGATACTAAATGCCATGTACAAACAAAAATATTGTATTATTAGTCTCCATCAGCTCTAATCAAAATAAGAACAATTATATTCATTGTATTATTAAAATAATTAAGTTATAAACTTTTAACATCACAGCTGTTAAATCATCGATCTATTGCTATTTATGAATTATAAAAATCATGAAAAAATTATAAGGAATATAGGTTTAAAAGCTTATAACTACTGACAAAAATAAAAAATTATAATACAAGACATTAGGAGATTTAAGGGGAATTATTAAATTCTACCTATTATGAATTTAAAATAAACTTTATTAAAATATTATGTATAAATAATGTATAGTTGCCTGTTGGAAAAGATGTAATTGTTCCCTCCTGAAGCTCTATGGTCCCTTGAGAGTTACTGGCTGGATAGCAGTGGAATAAAATGATCAAGTAGTCTACTGGGAGAAGACGACGGCCTTGGGCAACCACTCACCTCACGATGTAAAACCTGCTCTTACAAAATTAAACACAGAATAAGCTTCATTGAACTCTGCTCACTTTTGCTTTGTTTCTTTTATCCTATCTATGTGAAACTCAAGAAGCAATGCTGTATGAAAGTATTAGGGTTTATTTCATTTGTGGTTTGAAGAATATCTGTATTACAGATTATTAAATTAATGGCAATCTAACCTTGAAAGAACCTCTATTCGCTGAAAGAGCAACACTTCATCACCTGTTTTGATTCATTAATGTATCATTTAACTTGGTATGACACATGTTCAGCAGTTATAATTACATTATGGTCTTCCTATTACATCAGCTCTGCTCCAAGTTTCTGTCACCACTAGTCCAATTTTCAACATAGAGCAATCCACTGCACTCTTTCCTTATTAGTGTCATCTTTAATGTAGCACAGAGGCTGAACCATTACTTGGCACTGAGAGTTTAACAGCAATTAACCCCTGCTCCATCCCAAGGGAGAAGTACATCAGCAACTTGCCAAAACACTGTAAACAAGCTGGCCAAGATCAATGTGCAACCACGCCGGCTGCAAAGCACCTATTGTATTAGTTGAGGGCTGATACATGGGAAAAAAGAAGGAAATGATCTGCATGAAATTAACCTGAGTTACTCCCTTACCCTAAATTGGAAATATTTCTTCACAGGGATAAATATAGAGCTAAAATGATAGAAGAAAATGATGCTAATAGTTAGCAAATATCCTGAGTGTTTATTCAGCTTTATTGCCATAAGAAAATAATTATTGAATTGATTATTTCACCAGATGGCTTTTCAAAGATGAAATAAAATGCATAAACAATGTATTCACAGAATTTAAAGGTCAAATTCAAATAGCAAATGACAAAAACAAACTCCAATTTGAGATATCCCTTATGGTTTTCTTTGCCAGCATATACAACTGACTGGCAAAGAAAACCATCTATGATTAGCTGTAGATTTCAACATTAAGAAATTCTTAGCAAGATAAGGTCAATAGTTCTGAGGGTCAATGGTGCAAACTGTACAAGAATGTGTGGTTTGTTACCTTCCAGACATATTCCGTCATAATTTGTAGCTGCAGAATGCCTTAGTATGAAGGTGGATACTTTACTACAGCAGTCCACTGATAGCGTAAAGAGTGAAGGGTTGAGATGGTGAGTAGCTGCTAAAGGTATAAGAAATGTAAAAAATATTTGGAGGTCAAACTTGGACCTGGACGAAAGACGAAAGGTTTAGCTTATTACTTTGTTACCTCTTTTGAGTTCACTCAAAAAAAAAAAAAAAAGAAAGAAGAAAATAAAAAAGAAAGAGAAAGTCATAACTATAAAACACCCAATTATTTCTTTGAGTTGTTGGTACTCAGAAACGTTCATTTGCTGAGAGTATAAATTTTACTGGTACATCCCAAGATTGCCCCCCAAACTACCACTTTCAATGTAATAACAACTGCACCTTATGCTGAATGGTAGCCTGAACTATACTTCCAAGTGAAACAATAATCACTTACAGATAGAAACATTCCTTTGCATGAAAGTGCTAATTTATTAATTTGTCTATATTGCTTATCTGTTCATATTTTTTGCTGAGTTGGCAGTTTTTTGTGTATTTGTCTCATTGGTCTTCTTTTGTTGTTGTTTTTATTAAATCATAAACTGTGTACATTTGATACATTTATGGGGTTCAGTGTACTGATTTGATATACCATGTGAAATGCTTACATTGAACTGATTAACAATTACACACAACTATATTCTTCATAGTTTTGAAATGTACCATTGCATTATGCACATTAGGTGAGGTCCCCCAAATATCCTCCCTCCTTCCACCTCGCCCTCTTTCTCCTCTTCCCTTATCTAAGGCATTATCACACAAGCCTGGTTGGTGAGAGTTTAGGGAGGTTGAGTAGGCTAGACTGTATTCTGCTTTTGATAAGGATGTGCTGTGTTTCTGTCTGATGTGGAATTTGTGAATAGCTGCACAGCTCAATAGCAATTTTTTAATTCTGTCTGCTTAACAGGCTGACATGTCAAAGAAGATCAAGACAATGCCCAAAGAAGAAAACAGACTTTTAATGAGGATTGAGAATGGCAATGTTATCTTGTTTCTGCTAAAGATAAGATGACTAGCTTGCTTTGTGATACTGCAATATCAATGTTAAAAAAATTAAATACTCATCAGCATAAGGACCACAAATATTTTAAATTATATGGAGAGGCACAAAAGGGTGTATTGTAGAAATTAAAAGATGAAAAGCGAAAGTAAAAACAATTCTTTTTTTTTAAATTTTTTTAAGACAATTCTTTCAAGCAGCAATAAAACCTGAAAATAATGTCACTAAAGTAATTTATAAACTTGCTTATGTACTCAGAAAAAAATGAAGCCATTCTGTGATGTAGAAAGTGTGAAAGAATGCATTTTCAAAGTCGTAGTGTGCTTAGACCACGGTAATGCTTCAAAGTACAAACAGCTGCCTCTTTTAAGGATACCCATACAGATCAGCTGCATGAATTAGCCTTCAGCCAAACAGAACAACTTCATGCAATACTTCAAAAGGAAAATATATATTATTCAATTGCTTTGGGTGAATCAATTGATACCACCAAATCAGCACGTTTTATACTTTATTTGGGTAATAGCAGAAGATTTCCTTTGCTACGAAAAGTTACTTGCTTTGAACACTCTTGCAAACAGAACACAGAGAATAGATATCTTCAACATAAACAGATATCTTCAAGATAAATGTCATGAAATCTGACTGAGTTTGGTAAACTTAGTGAGTTGAGGTACAGATGGTGTACCTTCCATGACAGAAAACCATACAGGCTTCATTTCACAGATAAAAAAAGTATTAACAGATCCAGATGTTCTTTCTTCTCAATTGACTCCGGTGCCTGCAAAATCTCTGTGCTAAAGCTGCTATTTTAAGTGACACTTTGCAACAGGTTGTAAGTATTATTAACTATATTCCTTCAAATGCAACACAGCATCATCAGTTTCATAACACGAAAACGGTGAATGATGAGGTACGCCGCAGTCCGGATTTGCCACAACATTCTAAAATGTGTTGACTTTTACAGTGATAGGTGTTAGCCAAAATTTTATCCTGGCCAGAACAGAAAGTTAAATTTAATAAGAACAGATTCAGCAATGTGAATTATCAAAAGAAGATTTCTATAGGAATAGAGCATTTCTGAGTAATGGCATGTCAAATCGAAACAACTCGAATATTTCTTTGCAAAGTAAATGCATCTGCTAGGGGGCAAAAAAAAAAAAAAAAAAAAAAAACAAACTATTTTGAAAAAAAATGTCTTTTTTTCAAAACACTTCTTCAAAAGGAAATTTGAATGAACATTTCTTCCAGTTTGCAAAAGTCATTGATGAACAGGATAATGTGTGTGGATCATTTGAAGAATTTGCGGCTGTTATAGACCTATTAACTGGAGAATACAACAAAAGGTTCACTGACTTTGTGAATCATGATATCACACTCAAATTAGCATGTCAGTCTCACCTAGTTGATATCACCAAGAACTACAGATGGAATTGACTGAGGTCTCAGTAAATCACATTTTGAAGTCATTGTTTGATGCTAAGAAAGATCCAATTGAAATATGAAAAAAATACAGTAGAATATCCATGCCTTTGGCAACATGCCCCCCAAATGTTGTCTTGCTTTTCAATCACTTACTGCAAATCTACATTCTCCTTTAACCCAAATCAAGATGCCTTTAAGGTCACAAAAGACGCTACTCATCTCCAGGGTGAACTGAAACTGCAGACCTCCATGCTCTAACCAAATATTCATATGTTTTCTAACAAAAAGCAGATGCAACAAAGTTATTAAAAAGGTAGTTAACTTTAAAATTAATAAACTTTTCATTTTTTTATATTATTAAATAAATCTCAATTAGATTTTTATAAAACAATGGACATTTTTAAGTATGTCTAATTGAAGCTTCTTGAATGCAGCTTCGCTTGATTAGTGCTTAATTAACACAAGCTTCCAACATGAAAAAGTTCTCCATCCCTCCTCTATATTTGGCTCTGACTCCTTCTGTTCCATTTGACTCCATGGAATGGCACACAGATAGAAGGTTAAGTGGATTAGCACAGATTTGATAGTTTTGTCACTTTCAAAGGAGTGTACTCCCCACCCAAAAAAGGTTCCTTCGGTTTATGGGCCTGGGGTTAGGACAAATAGCTGGGGATGGAGGAAGGCCAGAAGTGGAAAAAAAGTACTGAGTATTAAGAGTTGGGAAAAGTGTCTTTAGAGTTCTCTTCCTTCTCCCAATAATGAATTATTAGCAGAAGACCTCATCCAAAGGCCACAGGTAAAGAGACCTAGGAATGAAGGTGCCTATACTAGAAAAGCAAATATGTACCAGAGCAGAGCTGGCCAGAGGGGCCTTGACTGCAGCCTCCCTTGGGGACTGGATTTCACTGGCTCTGCACCAAGTCTGGTGTGGGGAAGGCAGATTCCCCCTGTGAGACTTGTCAGACAAATTCTTTGTAAATGATTCTGGTGGGCCTGACAAATCAAGTGTAGGCATTTGGGAAAGAACATGCACTCCTTAAATGGAAGGAGAGGGATTAAAGACTGAGGAAACAGCAGGTGAGGTATCCTGGAAGGGGAAGCGTGGATGAGCTATACAGAACCAGCAAGGCAGCAAGAAAAGATGCATTAGAGGAGGTGAGCTGGGGAAACGAGGAAAGTACCAAATTAGATAGAACCTTAGTACCTCTGGGAGGATGCCCGGCTTTTACCATAAGACAGATGGAAAAAGACTGGATAATTTCTTTTTGGGGGTGGAGGGTAGGGACAGAGTCTCACTCTCATTCCTTTACCCTGGGTAGAGTGCCATGGTATCATAGCACATAGCAATCCCAAACTCCTGGGCTGAAGCAATCTTTTTGCCTCAGCCTCCTGAGTAGCTGGGAGTATAGGTGCCTGCCACAACATCCAGCTAGTTATTCTCTTTTTATTATATATGGGGTCTCAGTCTTGCTGAGGCTGGTCTTGAACTTCTGAGCTTGAGCAATCCACCCACCTCGGCCTCCCAGAGTGCTGGGATTATAGGAATGAGCCACTGTACCCGGCCATGATTAGGTGATTTTTGAGATGAATGCCATGGTCTAACTTATGTTTCTCAAAAATTATTCTAAGTTTAAGATAAAGTATGAAGGAGAGGAAAACAGAGTGGAGATACTAATTAAAAGGTTTAATGAATTGATCCAGGAAAATAAGAGATGGTGGTTTGGACTGGGGTGATGTCCGGGTGGTGAAAAATAATGAAATTCTTATTATATTTTGAAGTGAGTAATGAAAAATTTGCTGATGGGTCAGATATGAATATAGGAAAAAGAGCCAAGATTTTTGCCAATATTTTTAGCCTGAGAAACTAGAAGAATAGTGTTACTATTTACTAAAGTCTGAGTGGTGTGTGTGTGTGTGGGGGGGTTGTGTGTGTGCCATTGCTTGGGTAGGCATGGGGGTAGAGATCTACATCTGGATTTTTGATATTTATTAGATATGTTATCAGAGATACCCCCTATCAAGGAAGACCATAATTAAGGAAACAAAAGTTACCTATATGTCCTGGGTTCAGGGCCTGGCTGGCATGGCAAATTTCTAATTAGAAAAAATAGGCTACTGAACCTTCCCAACCAATGAAGATCGTTCTCTATAATTAGTATTTCAAGGCTTCTTAAAGAAATCAAAATTCTCTCATAGTATCCCTAAAAGAGAATAATTCAATATTAAACAAAAGACTCCATAAATGAGAAAAACCCAAATAAAATGACACATGCAAAAAATGTATAGAGTTACTGCTCTTCTTTTGTTTATTTCTCTGAGTTTCCCACCACCATTTCTCCCAAAGCACTGACCTTTATCTGGTTAAGCTCCAGACTCACCAAGGAGAGCATTTGCTTTTTCTTCTCTCCGGAATAAGGCCAAGAATATAAGCACATTAAACAGAGCTTTCACAGGACTATGTAAAATTTAATCTCTCTTCACAGACACATTCATTCCCCCTCCTAAACCTTTACTCCCCTTCCACAGAATTCATCCTCTCCCTTCTCCCATAACCTGTTTGTCAGGATGGTATATAAGCTTTTGGCCCAAACCCTGATGGGAACCTGAAGCCTTGTTCATGAGAGAGGATAACACTGTCTGGGATTGGAGAAGTCCCTGGAAGGAGAACATAAACATGTAAGAATTGATAAAATTATGAAAGTTGAAATGTTTAAATAAGCTTTATATAAAGTAGTTGTGCTTCTTTACCTAAATGTTTAATGGGAGTGGACATTGTGTCTGACTGGGGAATGTTTCCCCTATCTGTTACTATAAAATAGAAGGCATGTAAATCCATCCTTCTAACAATATTAATTGGACATGCTAAACAGGAACCAGTAAGATTGTCCTAGCTCACATGGTATGTACAAGGTCTGACGATTAAGTTTGTTGCACTCATTCTAGATAAAGTGCTACATACCTCATTTCTGAATATCATTACAGTCACCTTTGGAGTCCTCCCCTTGGGAAGCTATATTCTGAAGCCAGGGCCTAGTCTACCCTTCAGAGAACCTTTTCTAGGATTAGTTCATGAACTTAATTGTGAAACCTCATACAATGATAGCTCTGATTGCCATTACAGATAAAGAGTATCAAAATTGCTTTGAAGGGTGGAGTAGACGCTGGCATCAGTTTCATAGCTTCCCAAGGACAGTAAGTCGAAAGTGACTATAGTGATATTCAGCAAAGAAGTAGCACTTCTTCTAGGATGAGTTTGTGAACTTAATTGTCAGAGCTCATAATTACAGACTAAAATCTGGGATGCTAGTAGCGACAAATTCTCCACTTGATAGTCCTCTAAGGGGCATTTACTGAGGCTTGTGGCAAAAGTCTTTGAGGACATCCCAACAATGACTCCTGGGACCTTGGATTAGAGAATTTCCACTTGTGGGGAATTACTTCACTGCTCTGGGATATTAACTGAAATTACCCCTATGACTGAAGAACATAAAGTGATCTTGATGCATAAAATACCCATTCTGTCTGGGGTGATGTCAGATATACCTTCACGAAGATAGCAATGGCCAGAAGAGGTCCTTAATGAATTAGAGATGGTTTTTATAGCACATGTCATGGTACCTGGGGAGTATAAGGAGGGGGTATTCATGAGCAAGGCATCTCCAGAATGGTGTAAGCTGCTAGATCCCACATGGCCTGATAAACTGTTCTCATCCCACTGACTAAAAGCTGCTGAGTTTGTGGATGGCAGTGCCAAGGGGAATGGGCAACATCCTGTATGGAAGGCTGCTGCTCTGATTGAAGAAGACTCAATAAACCTTTTTATTTTCTGTTTGAGCTTTTTCTAGATGACAGCAAATGTGTAAAGTAGCAAAATTTGCCTTTGTCTCTATCTGTGTAAGTTTAATAAGGATATTTCTTTTGTAACAGAATGCACTGGGGACACTGGTTATTTTACCAAGGCTTTGCCTAGAATAGCATATTTTCAGATAAGACCAGAATGCTTTGAGGTAATGAGAATGACTTTATAAACTGGTAAGAAGCCCCTTAGAAAGACTGACCTGGAACCCTGACAATCTGCAAATGAATGAGGAGAATCCCCCAGCCCATAAGCCAGGCAGACCAGAAATGTTAGGATTTGCAAAATGACCTTGAGTAACCTAAGGTTGATTATCACGTCATTAACTGTCCATCAAAGTGGCTCCATGGTGACATTTGAACTAAAAGGAGGGCTCAATCCAGACAGTGTAAAACAGGACTCCAGACCAGTACCAATCTCTGGTCATTACCAGAGATGAGTTTGTCATGATGAGGGATTTGTTCACTGTCTATGACAAACATATCTTGCTCTTACTTATGTCTTGCTCTTACTCTGTTTATCTATCATTATTCTCCTCAATAAACTTTGTTTCACCCTTGCCTTGCTTTTGGTTAATCTGCTGAATCTTCAGCCAAGAGCACGCCAAGAACCGAGAAGGCAGACAAATGCGTGCACTGGACAGACTTATCATATAGCACCTCTCTTAATATCTTCTTGGAAGTTGAAACTCAGACAAAATCAGGCAGCAGGCCACCTGGCTCCAACAAATTTCCTCCTCTAAGGCCCTATTAGGTCTTAGATCTAACCTATGAGGAAGCAGATTTTGTTGGAGGAATCCAATCCACTTTTGAAAGCCTGTTAAAACTGAGTATCTTAATCCTATGTCTTTTGGGATTTATTTCTCCTTTTGAAACTCTGTATGTTTTATCTGTCTCATCTTACTAAGACTGCATCCTCTACTCATATTATGTATAATGATTCCACCTACGAATTCTGACTATAACCAAGATTTCTTTATTTAATTATCAAATCTAGGTTTTAACATTCTGACCTAATGTAACCCTTCATTGCCCCAATTAGCTATATTATGTAACTGTCTTGCCCTGGGACTAGATGACCCAGAGAAGGAATTCATACCACTCTGGCTATAGCATTGGAGGGCCTACAGATCCAAAGCAGCCCAAACTATGATTGGTGAAGAATGTTCTCCATGGGACAGAATATGAAGAAAAGTTCCATCTTTAGGAACCCAGATGGACTCTAATGTTAAAGAAAAAAGTTACCTATGGGTCAAGGGTTTAAAGCCTAGTTGGCTTGGCAAATTCTTAGATTCTTATAGCTACAAGAAAAAAGAAACCACACTTTCACTCAACTCCCAAACAAAAGGAGCCATTAGCAGCGGTTCTCAACCTGTGGGTCATTACCCCTTTTTAGCAATGAAAGTACATTGTGGCATTCAGAAGGTTGAGAACCACTGCATTAGAGCCTTCTTAACTCTGATTTATAACCCAGACCACTACAACTCTACTTGGAGATAGGACTGGCCTTACAAACATTCTCTTCTTATAAGTAATTGCAGACCTTAAGCCGGTTTCATCCAGCTTATAGAGCCTACACATAAATTGTCCTATGTCCTAAAGTTTTCCTTTTGATATAAAGAACCAAATGTTACCACATTTTAATGCTGAATCCCTTCTTCCAAAAGAACATGGGTTGTATGTGACATATATGCTTATTCAGCTTCCCTCAAAAATATGTGTAGCTTTTCTCTAAAACCTGCTGAATCTATATGACTCTTATGTAATTCAGGCCTTGTGAGTCATAAAATCCAACCTACCCTTGATGAAAGAAGAATAGGCTGATTAAAGCATGTTTGGTCCAGGGTGGAGATTATTTTTTCCTAATTTGCAAACTGTTATCACCAATGAAGATCTTCATTTTCATATATGCCACCATGCTGATCTACTGGGGGACAGATGTTGCAATGGAATTGTTTCATATGTTAACTGGTATAAATGATCCTGAAGACAGGGAAATGACTGAGGCTGAAGATATAAATTTAGGAGGTCTCAGCCTCAGGTTGGAATATAATGTAATGGGATGTATAAGACCGTGAAGTGTGTGAGTGTAAAGAGAGAACAAGTGCAAATCGTCAGCCCTGGGGCACATCAGTGTGACAAGATAAAGGTGATAAGGAGAAGAATAATTCTTAAGGCAAAGAAAACCAAAAACTAAGCATACAAATAAAAAACAAAGGTAGTGTGGCTTCCTGAATGTAGGTAAGGACCAAACATTTCAAAGAAAAAGAGCTGCTGAAGTCAGTATGAACTGCCTCTGACAAAAGCAGTTTATACAGGGGGAAAAAAGCAGACTGGCCTGTGTTCAGTCACTTATTGGAAGGGAAAAATTTGAGTTTAGATCACATATTTAAGAAGCTTTACACCTCTGCTAAGACAGAGAAATAAAAAGGTAGTAGAACAGAAAGGGGTGAATTTTTATCCTTTTCAGTATTACGTGATGGGATAATTACAGCCCATTTGTCTTTCATTGGGAATCATCAAGTATGTAATAAAAAATTGGTGGTCGTGAATAGGAAAGTAGAATTTGTAGACTGCTATGCTTGAATGAATGAAAGAGATGGATCCTCAACACAGGCAGAGGCGTTGTCCTTCCACGTAGAGACAGTTTCTCTAAACTGACAGGAGAAAAGTCAAATAGGAGAGCAGAGATGCAAGTGTCGGGGCACGTGTGCTGGTGGGAGCTTGTGGGAAGCATCTTTTGATTGCTGGTTGCTTCTGTTTTCTCAGGGGCACAGAGAAAGTGAGACTCCTAGCGTAAGCGAATAAAGGACAGAAGGTGGTGAGGATTTGAGAAAAGAAAAGAAATGTAAACGTTATTCCTGACTACCAACTGGACAAATAAAATGCAACAGAAATGCCCATTAACATGTAGAGGCTTGCAGAATATAATGGTAATGAATACTCAGTGAAATAAATCAGGATGGTTATGTTTTTTCTCTAGCCGTGATCAGCTGCATTGTTGCAGAGTACCAAGGAATAGACTGAGAGCTGCTTCTAAACAAGCCTAGAGCTTTGCTCCTTCAATATGACCAAAAAAAGAAAAAAAAAAGATAATGTTGGAGTTTGGGGATCTGCTCTCTTAATCTACTTTCCCTTTTCCTTTTCCTCAGTCCTAAAATACTCAAATACTCTACAGCATTTAAAGTTTGATGGCTTTCAAATAGTTTGGGTTGGAAAAGGCAGACTGATTTTCTAGTATATGAATCCAGTTTATCCAGTCTGTCTATTTAAGGCAAGACCAGGGAAGAAAACCCCTCTTCTTTGAAGACATGACATCCAGTTCACAACATAATAACAAAAAATATCAAGTCGTCTTCCCTTCAAGACTCATGCCTGTGTACTAAGTCCCCACCTAACTCCTCAACCAGACCTGCCATTCAGATCTCCCTCATTGTAATTATCACTAGCCAAATAAATGAATCTGAGGAGGGGAAAAGCACACTGTTAAATCTTGGTTACACATATAGCACACACGGGCACATGCACACAGTTTAGTTGGCAACGAATCTACCCAGGCTTTTCAGTAAATATATCCAAATCAAAAGCCATGGCTGCCAAGGGCTGCTGTGAGGCCAAGTTAATTACCTGACAAGGAGAAGCTGAGCTTGAACCAAGTGGAGCATGATTAGCACTGAACACCACTGACCCCGAAGGAAGCCAGAACCAGGGGCAGAGAGATGACAGGAGGAAAGAAATGAAAACTTTTCCTTTTATATTTTCTTAAAGGTAAGTCATGTACATTTTAATTCTTCAGAGTTTGGTCCATCACCCTGAAAACAACAGTGTTTCCATGGGAGGAACAAGAAGGTGCCCTGTGTGCCCCATCCCTCCTTGGAGATGCCATCAGGTACTGGCACATCTTCCCAGTATTTTACCTTTATTATGAGCCAGTGTCAATGCCAAATTCCCACCGGGATAATAGCTCACACCTTGGCTTCCTCCAATGTCATTCTTTTGGAAACTAAGAAAATTGGCTTTTTTGTCCAGGTTAGGTAAACACATCTTTACTATTATAAGGAAAAATAGGAACAGAAAAAAGGTTAAATTACTACCAAGTTGATTTGAATTAAACTTTAAGGACAATGTATGAGTCATATTCATGAACTTAGAATATTTTTTTTTCAGAGATGAAAGAAAAATTAAAAAAAAAAGATGTCTTAGCTACAAATTCTCCTTAAGCATTTAAGCAAAAGTAAGGGAAAGGGTTTTCTTTCAGCCTAACAAATGATGAACAAACAAAAGCTGAACAAACACAGAATGCTATACCATTGTCAAAGGATTCAGCCTTTAATAATTGATAGTTTGGACCCCTGTTACTAGCAGAGAATTTTTTAAAAAAAAAACAGAATGCATTAAAAATGAATTATTGACATAATATAACACATTATACTTTTTAAATAAAAATCTTATTTTTAATTGAAAATTGGCACCTTGCCACTAACTAAACTTGACTTCAAAAGCAACAGCTGTGAAAGCATCTTTTTAGTTCTTAATTACTGTAGTATGTAAACCAACTTTCTCCCCCCCTTCTTCTTCATAAGGCACTTGTCTAGCTGAGGATGAGATCAAAGTATAAGATGTGGGAAAAGAAATTATGGCCTAGACCATAAATATGAAATCTAATGAAGTGCCACAAGGAGCCTCAAAGAATAAACTTAAACTAGACTTTTTTTTTAATTATATAAAGTCAGATTGTTAAGAATCATGCTGAGCAATTAGAATGAGGTTGAGAACACCTTTTGCTCTTCTAAAAGTCTATTGCAAAATTGGAAAAGAAGATGATGTAATATGCACTCAAGTGTTCTCTCAGAGTTCTTAAGGTGTGGAAGAGAAGAAAGAAAGGAGGAAGAAGACTCCATTTCTCTTCTCCACTTTAGGATTTAATCGTAATTCCCAGATCCAAAATTTCCCTCTATGATCTAAAAAGGAATCTCATAAGAAATAATGTAGGGACCAATTAAGAAATTGTTATTCTGTCTTAGGTAAGATGAAGTAGCTTTTGGGAGTCTTTTAATTATTTTCCAATAATGAGAATGGGGCTGCTAATCAAGAAAGAAAAAAGAAATACTGTTTTTTCCATACTATGTTAAATATGGCTATCCTTTGAAGAAAATAGATAATCAGGTTAATATATATCACATATATACTGTATTTTCTATTCTAACCAATGCAACCTTAGGCACTTTTCCAAAAGACTTTCTTTTTATTAATTACCAACAAAAAGAAGAAACAATTCTTACTTCTGGGTAAATAAAATACTATATTTAAGACAATTTTTAAAAACTGTGTTTTAAAATCAGTAGAATCATTTCTTAGATGAAAGTACTTTTTTCTCCTTTACAACTAACCTTGACACTGTACTGTAACACAAAGAAAGAATAAAATAATAATCATGAAATGTTATAATTTGGAAACATACTACAATGAAACCATTTATAATACAAATTCCTAGCATGTTGACAGTGTTTCAGGAGGCACATTGGAGAAATGTTTCTGCAGGAAGCAAGAAGTGACTTTCTAAAGTCTGAGAAATAGAATATTATATTGTATAAAAGAAGAAAAAAGCCCTTCTTTTATTTATTTATTTTTTTAAATAAAGTACCAAGGCAACCAGGCCCAGCCAGAGTAGCAGCCAATAACTTCCGACACACCTACAGATTGTAGCACGATAGGAAGTGAAGAATTCCCTAGGAATTGATTCAGCCATATTTAGTTAGGTCACTAACTAAAATTTAGATCAAAAATTTGCAAATGTGGGAGGGAGGCAATGAGAAAACACACCCAATTAACACCTGACTCCGTAGAGGGTCAGATTATTTTAAAAGACAAATTTATCACTCAAGCAGCTCCAGACATTCAAAGAAAACTCCAGAAGTTGGCTCTAGGCCCAAACCATAACCTGGAGAATCTTCTTAAAACGGCCACTATGGTCTTTTATAACCGAGACCTGGAGAGAAAGGAGGAGAAAGAGAGAAAGGGACAGAAAAGAATGACAGCTCTAGTAATGGCACTCCAACAAACGAGCAACTTTCAGGGCAGAGGGAAACCAGAGGAGCTAAAAA
>CAUYRH010144246.1:0-22309 GCA_963574655.1 Perodicticus potto
TGAGACAGAGCCTCAAGCTGTCACCCTGGATAGAGTGCTGTGGCATCACAGCTCACAGCAATCTCCAATTCCTGGGCTCAAGCGAGTCTCCTGCCTCCGCCTCCCAAGTAGCTGGGACTACAGGCGCCCACCACAACGCCCAGCCACTTTTTGGTTGCAGCCATCATTGTTGTTTGGCCCGGGCTGGATTCGAACCCGCCAGCTCATGTGTACGTGGCTGGCGCCTTAGCCCGTTGAGCCACAGGCGCCGAGCCAGGAAAAATAATTCTAACATGTTTGTTTAGTTGTTTCAACTGTGTGAAACATTAGTTGTGACTACTAGTACAGTAATCCAGTGAAGAAAATTTACCTGGAGGATTAAAGCAAAGGCAAAATAAGCTTGCTAGTCCCCATATCTTTATTTTCTTTTATCTACTTTTAAAAAACTAAACCAGATCAATATATACTTACGAATTTAAACAATGTGAACTTATAACTAAAATTTGGAATGTATCCTGCCGGACTTTTTGTATGCACAACTATATTCTCACATTTTTCAATAAAAGAATATTTCATTTTTATTTATTTATTTATTTATTTTTTGAGACAGAGTCTCCCTATGTCACCCTCAGTAGAGTGCCATGGTGTCACAACTCACAGCAACCTCCAACTCTTGGGCTTAAGCAATTATGTTGTCTTAGGCTCACAAGTAGCTGGGACTACAGGCACCCACCACAACGCCCGGCTGTTTTTTGTTGCAGTTGTCATTGTTGTTTTGGCTGGCCTGGGCTGGGTTTGAACCTGCCAGTCTCAGTGTATATGGCTATTACCCTAACAACTGTGCTATGAGCGCTAAGCCAGAATATTTAAATATTTAAACCCCTGTGAATGTAAATAAGATACTCAGAAAATTGTTATAATCTTATGAGTCTCCCTCTTTTTTAATTTTTATTTTATTTTATTTTTTTTGAGACAGAGCCTCAAACTGTTGCCCTGGGTAGAGTGCAATGACATCACAGATTACAGCAACCTCCAACTCCTGGGCTTAAGCAATTCTCTTGCTTCAGCCTCCCAAGTAACTGGGACTTACAGGCGCCCACTACACCTGGCTATTTTTTGGTTGCAGTTGTCATTGTTGTTTGGCAGGCCCGGGCTGGATTCAAATCCCCCAGCTCTGGTGTATGTGGCTGGCGCCTTAGCCACTTGAACTACAGGCGCTGAGCCCAGTCTCTCTCTTTTTTTAATTATTTAGAAACTGGAAGTATTTATTTGGTTGGAAATTTATCAATGAGTATTGATTCCTCTTTAGTCTTTCTCACAGAAGTACTCATGGATGTGAACAGAAAAAAAAGAATGTCCACAGAATATTGTTTGTAATAGAAAAAACAAAACAACGTGATTATCAATTAGGGACATGAAATAGAGCCTTATGATGGGATCTCCTGCAGCTATGAAAAAGAATGGTATATTCTCCAGTACATGCAGATCTATCTCTAAGAAAAAAAATCAAGAACTAGGATAGTATTTTTCATGTTTTAGTGTTTGCATTCTTTTTTATTAAGAAGGGAAGAGAGGCTGGACACCCATACCTCAGTGGTTAGGGCTCTGGCCACATGCTCCAGGGCTGGTGGGTTTGAACCCAGCCTGGGCCTGCTAAACAAAAGGGAAAAAAAAAAAAATACTTGGGCGCCAGTAGTCCCAGCTACTGGGTAGGCTGAGGCAGGAGAATCGCTTGAGCCTAAGAGTTAGAGGTTGTTGTGAACTCTGATGCTCTGGCACTCTACCAAAGGTGACAAAGTAAGAATCTGTCTCAATAAAAAAAAAGGAAGAGAATTCATACTCACTTTAGTATCCATTCATACCGTAGAATAATGTTCAGCCATTTAAAAGAGTGTACTGACATGAAAAGATCTCTAAGATAATACACTGTTAACTGTTAAAATGAAAAAACAAGTCATAGAACATTTATTATCTGATCTCATCTTTAAAAAGTACATTTTTATCTATGTGCATGCATATTAAAAGGAGAGGATGTATACCCATACCTAACTACTTACAATAATTCCTCTTTTTTTTTTTTGAGACAGCTTCTCAAGCTGTCACCCTGGGTAGAGGGCCATGGTGTCATAGCTCCCAGCAGTCTCCCAACTCTTGGGTTCAATGATCCTTTTGCCTTAGTTTTTCTATTTTTGGTAGAGACGGGGTCTTACTTTTTTTTTTTGCTCAGACTGGACTCAATCCCATGAGCTCAAGCTATCCCATGCACCTTAGCCTCCCAGAATGCTAGGATTAAGCCACCGCGCCCGACTAATAATTGCTTTTTAAAATACTTGGGGGAGGGAGGTTCAGACTGGACAAGTGTTTACTCTTTATATCCTTATATTGTTTTGAGGGGTTTTTTTTTTTGTAGAGACAGAGTCTCACTTTATGGCCCTTGGTAGAGTGCCGTGGCATCACACAGCTCACAGCAACCTCCAACTCCTGGGCTTAGGCGATTCTCTTGCCTCAGCCTCCTGAGTAGCTGGCACTACAGGCACCCGCCACAACGCCCGGCTATTCTTCTGTTTTGCAGTTCGGCCGAGGCCGGGTTTGAACCCACCACCTTCGGTATATGGGGCTGGCACTCTACTCGATGAACCACAGGTGCCACCCTGTTTTGAGTGTTTATAATGAAATTTCATTCACATATTATTTCTTTTTTTTTTTATTTTTACATATACAGATGTTTATTAGGTTTCCACTTTTTGCTTTCACAGAATTAAAAAGGCTTAAAATTTAGTAACAATAACAGTGTTTAAGATAAGGACTAGAAACAAAAACCTCGAAAAGAATGAACGAAGATAAAAACATTCAGAAAAGAAATCAGATGATTACTGCATCGAAATATTAAGCAATATTAATAATAATCATGCAAAGTAAGTAAAATTAGGGCAAGGAAACAGATACAAGAAAGCACTCATGAAGAAGAATCAGCAGAAAAATCCTGGCAACATGAAATCCCAGGCCAGAGTAATCACATATTATTTCTGCAATAAAGAAAGGGAAAAGCAATATGTGCTCACTACAGAAAAAAAATGAAGTTCAAAAGATAAAAAAAATTTTTTTTTTTTTTTTTGAGAAAGAGCCGCAAGCTGTCACCCTGGGTTAACTCCCGTGGCATCACAGCCCACAGCAACCTCCAACTTACGCCTGGCTATTTTTTGGTTACAGCCGTCGTCGTTTGGTGGGCTGGGCTGGATTCAAACCCGCCAGCTCAGGTGTATGTGGCTGGTGCCTTAGCCTCTTGAGCCACAGGTGCCAAGCCAGATAAAAAAATTTTTAAAGAAAAGTAAAAATATCCACAATAGCTATGCCACCCACACGTATCCTGAAATAACTACTGTTAAAGCCTTGATAAATATCCTTTCACAGGTGAGGGACATTTTATGGAGAATGTTTAATCTTAAGGACAGCAAGAGAAAGAACACCACATAACAAATTTACACTTATTCAGCAGGCAGTGTGCATGTTTTTTGAGTAGAAAAATAGCATGATAACATGTAGTTTTTTGTCTATAATCATTTCTTTTCATTATATAGAACATAATGGCCATCAGTAAATATGTGTTTAAGAAATAAGTGATGATGATCTACTTTCACTTAACTGTTGGTGAAGCTTTTGTGTGTACAAAACCCAAGATAAAAAACTCATGTTGATCGTTCAAAAACCATCAACTCTACTACCTGCGCTTGCATCAGCACCGACATTTATTACTACTGTCTTCCCAAATCATTGCAAGACCAGGAAAGCTCTCAACGAAAGTGGATAAACAGTCTAAAGTGACATAAGAAGGCCTTGTTAATACCTTTCTCATCTGGCTGGGGTTTCTGACCTTCTTTGTACCCGACAAGCCTTATCTCAAAGCCGGAAGTCTTCTCTGTGCATGTAGTACAGAATGGAATGATTTGGTTACTCATGATGAAAGAGATAGATTATAAAAACTATAGCATTTGGCCTTTCTGTTCCTGTGCATCAGAGGCGAAATTGAAACTGCTTAATTTAAGAAATTTTTACATATATATGTACAGAGATGTGCATAAGAGATCATGTATAAAATATGCACATTAATTATTAATTATCATGAAAACTAAGGTGAACTTTCTGAGATTTTTAGGGAAACATTAACTTATATTATTTGTCTTTTTCTTTTTAGTTTCTGCCACTGCCTTCTACAAAGCACAACCTGTAATTCAGTTCATGTGTGAAGTTCTTGACATTCATAATATTGATGAGCAGCCAAGACCTCTGACTGATTCTCATCGGGTAAAATTTACCAAAGAGATAAAAGGTGAATTAATTAACATTTAGAAAAACTTAGCTGTAAAATGCATGGATATGAAAAGTCTTACTGAAATGTCTTTTATAATTAAAATTTTTTCATGTACAACACCAGTAAAAATATAGATCAGTTATAAATATTACTGTAATGTCTTATTTAGGCAGCATTTGAATAAAAGAAATGCCAAGTAATAGAAAAAATATCAATATCAGCTAATTTTTTTGTTAATACTTATTACTAGCTAAAGAGGTAAGAGTGTCTCATGAAAAGATGTGTTAATAATTACTTCTGGCTCAGCGCCTGTGGCTTAGCCAGCTAAGGTGCCAGCCACATACACCTGATCTGGCGGGTTCGAATCCAGCCTGGGCCCGCCAGACAACAATGATGGCTGCAACCAAAAAAATAGCCAGGCCTTGTGGCAGGCACCAGTAGTCCCAGCTACTTGGGAGGCGAAGGCAGGAGAATCGCTTGAGCCCAGGAGTTGGAGGTTGCTGTGAGCTGTAATGCCATGGCACTCTACTCAGGGCGATAGCTTAAGGCTCTGTCTCAAAAAAAAAAAAAAAAATTACTTCTAAAAGTAGGAAACTATTCCAAAAATACTTATTGCTTTAAAATTAAAACCATTCTTTGAATACATTCTAATATAATGACTACTTTGCTTTTCTGAAATGATAGTAGATTTATTTTATTCCTTTGAGAGTTTATGAATATTGGGCCAGCCTGTTTCATGTATTCTAGAGTTGTAACATAGTTACTTAATGTATGTTTTAGAGTTGACTGTTCACTTTGTCTATTTTATTTTACTTAGTATCTAAAATTTGCATCACATGTACATTTAATTCACATAAATTCATCTTTACATACACTCCTAAAAAAGAAAAAGAAAAATTAACTTTAATAGTGTTCTAAGACTTATATTTGTTTACTCTTTATATATGCACATTTCTATATATGTTTAAATATAAATGGTTTTATATTCAAACCCACACATATATACTTTATTAGCAATTTAAGGGAGTAATTTTTATTATGTACAACTCTTGCCTCATTCATGACTGCAAAGCCTAATCCTCATGTAAGATGTTACTCTACTGTATTTAGTTTATTATTTAGACAGTGAAGAGTAATTAGATACCCTAATCAATATAAATTCTATTTATATGAACTATTAGGTGATAAATAACTAGAAATAGAAATAATTGCTTTTATCTTAAGATTTTTACCTATTGGGTGGCGCCTGTGGCTCAGTGGGTAGGGCACCGACCCCATATACTGAGGGTGGTGGGTTCAAACCCAGCCCCAGTCAAACTGTAACAACAACAAAAAAATTAGCTGGGCATTGTGGCGGGCTCCTATGGTCTCAGCTACTCGGGAGGCCAAGGCAAGAGAATCACCTAAGCCCAGGAGTTGGAGGTTGCTGTGAGCTGTGTGATGCCACAGCACTCTGCTGAGGGTGACAAAGTGAGACTCTGTCTTTACAAAAAAAAAAAGATTTTTACTATTTATTATAGATAATTTTCAGCTTATGATTTGAATGAAATGTTGTTCGGGTTTGTTCACTAATTTGTTCAGTTCCCAAAATCATTTGCAGTAGCTGAATACATCCTCCTTGCTCCAATTATCATTTATTCTTTGCCATTTAGTAAGTCATTGTAATGGACAGTAAAAGAAAAATCCTTTTTGCGTTGAAAATAAGCACCATTTATCTCAAGTTATTTAAATCCCCAAATAAGAAACTGATAAATACAACTTTTTCAACCATACCATTGTCCTTTCATGAAGTATATTAACTGAACAGGAGGTTAGTGCGTTTCCAACCATAATATGTGATCACCTAAATGCCATGGTTTCCAGTGGAGTTGCTGCTTAGTTACCAACTCTGATATCATGAAGTCACTTACATTATTTTCTGGTAACTATGCAATCAACTCATGTCACCACTCTATCACAGAAAATACAAGATGTACAGAACAAGGATTCAACTGCTGCCCAAAGAGCATGGACTCGATCTTAACTTCAACTGCTCAGGGGCCCAAAGAAATGACTAGAAAGCATTATAAAGTTGATGTTATAGTGAAGGTAAAACCAAGTTTATAGGTTAAATATTTATTAGAGCCAAAACATTTTTGGGGTTGGATGGAGGGTTGAGGAGGTACCTGGGCAGAGAATTATCTAGTCCACTTTTTAAATTTTCAGCTTTTTATTAGTGTCTATGTTTTGGTTTAATTCTTAGGTGTTTATGATCCTAGTTTGGGAATAGAAAAACCTAGGTTGGACCTAATTGACAAACTGATGATTTTTTTCCTCCATTCCAAGTAAAGAAACCTTTTTAAATAGAAGTCTCTTTAAGGCCGGGCACAGTGGATCACTTGAGTTCAGGATTTCGAGACCAGCTAGAGCAAAAGCAAGACCTCATTTCTAAAAACTAGTTGGGTGTTGTGGTGAGCAGCTGTAATCCCAGCTACTTGGGGGCTGAGACAAGAGGATCACTTGAGCCCAAGATTTTGAGGTTGCTGTGAGCTACAATGCCAGGGCACTTTACTGGGGACAAGAAAGTAAGATTCTGTCTCAAAAAAAAAAAAAGGAAGTCTCTTTTAAAAAAAAAAAATCATGTAGCCAGGTGCATTGGCTCACACCTGTAATCCTAGCACAGCACTCTGGGAGGCCAAGGCAGGTTGAGCTTGAGCTCAGGAGTTGAAGACCATTTTTTTCCTATTAATTCATAGTACTTAAACAGCCAAAATAGAGGAAAATGTATGATAAAAGTACCATATATGGGCTCAGCGCCTGTGGCTCAACGGGCTAAGGCGCCAGCCACGTACACCTAAGCTGGCGGGTTCAGATCCAGCCCGGGCCCGCCAAACAACAATGGTGGCTGCAACCAAAAAATGGCTGGGCATTGTGGCGGGCGCCTGTAGTCCCAGCTACTTGGGAGACAGAGGCAGGAGACTCGCTTGAGCCCAGGAATTGGAGGTTGCTGTGAACTGTGATGCCATGGCACTCTATCTAGAGTGACAGCTTGAGGCTCTGTCTCAAAAAAAAAAAAAAAAAAGTGCCATATATATATATAATTACTAATTTGTTTTTGATAAAAGCTTATTTCATAGGCTTATAGAACCTGATTAATATTTTTTAACTCAGGGGAATACTTGAGAACTAATTGATAAGTCATCCAAATAACCATGGTTTGTTTTAGACTTTTCTATTGTGTTTCCCCCCTAAACATATGTTTAAATCTGCTTAGTTCATGTTGTTATTTCCTTCTTATAAGGCATTCCCTTGATAGTACTTTATTTTCTAGTTGTCATAGTAAATTCTCTCACTGATTTGATATGTTAGTATTATAAGGTAGTTATAATGAAAGACTACTACTCACTGATTCGATTAGGAGTGCTTCTCAAGAAAAATAAACCTACACCAATCTGGTACATGGATATTGTGTGCATTTAATATCTTAGTTTTCACTGACGTATCAAAAGAAAAAAGAAAAGAAAATATTTTCTATGAGTGAACTTTGTATTTGGTACTAAGAAAATAAATTTTATTGTATCAGAGTTTCTCAACCTTGGCATAATAGACATTTTGGGCTGGATAATTCTTTGTTGGTTTATGGGATGGTGCTATTCTGTGCATTGCAGGATATTTCACAATATTCCTGGTGTATATCTTGTAAATGCCAACAGCACTTACAATCAAAAATATCTCTAGACTGGTACAGTGGCTTTTGCCTATAATCCTAGCACTTTGGGAGGCTGAGGTAGGAGGATCACTTGAGGCCAGGACTTCAAGACCAGCCTGAATAAAGTGAGACCTCATCTCTACAAAAACAAAAAAATTAGCTGAGTGAGGTAGTATGTTCCTATAGTCCCAACCACTTTGGAGGCTGAGGCAGAGGATTACATGAACCTAGGAGTTAGAGGTTGCAGTGAGCTATTATGATGCTACTGCACTCTAGAAGAGTCTCAAAAACAAACAAACTGCATATATTACCAAATTTTCTGGGGGCTTGGAGGGGCAAAATTACAAAATTGCCTCTGGTTAAGAACCTCTGTGCTGTAGGAATTACAAATATGAAAAAAATGTTTCAGAGAGTAATGAAAACTAAAAGTTATTCTTCATTTACCCCTTTTTAGATTTTATCCTTTGGAGTGTAGGCCATACTTCAGAAATGGAGTTGCTTATCTGACCAGTAGCCACTGTGTGTCCATTAATTCTTCTAAAGAAGAGTACTACAGAAGAGTACTGAGTACTGTACTGTCCAATAAAATAGCAACTAGCCATAAGCAGCTATTTAAATTAATTTAAATGGGGGTGGTACCTGTGGCTCAGTGAGTAGGGCGCCAGCCCCATATGCCGGAGGTGGTGGGTTCAAACCCAGCCCCGGCCAAAAAACTGCAAAATAAATAAAATTAATTAATTTAAATGAAAATTTCAATTTCTAAGGCGCACTAGCTACATTTCATGTGCTTAGTAATACATGTTACTGGTGATTACCATTCAGCACAGATATAGAAAGTTTTGTTATCTCAGAAAATTCTGTTTGATACCATTTCTTAAGATAAGTCATCTCAGGCCATAATCCCAGCACTCTGGGAGGGTGTGGCAGGGGATTGCTTGCAAAAGTTTAAGACCACCCTGGGAAATATAGCAAGACCCTTTCTCTAAAAAAAAAAAAAAAAGTTTTTAATTAGCAGGTGTGGGGACACATGCCTGTAGTCCCACCTACTCAGGAAGATGAGGCAGGAGGATTGTTTGACCCCAGGAATTCAAGGCTACTGTGTAGTATGATCATGCTACTCTACTTTAGCCTGAGTGACATACAGAACAAGATTTTCTCTCTTACAAAAAGGAAAAGGAAGGAAGAAAATTCATCCCAGAGTATTTCAGTTGTTGATTTTGTTTGTTTGTTTTTTGTTTTCGAGACAGAGTTTCAAGCTGTCACCCTGGGTAGAATGCTGTGGCATCAAATCTCACAGCAACCTTGAACTCTTGGACTCAAGTGATGCTCTTGCTTCAGTTTTTCTATTTTTAGTAGAGACGGGGTCTCGCTTTTGCTCAGGCTGGTCTCCAACTCCTGAGCTCACACAATCCACCCGTCTCAGCCTCCTGAAGTGCTAGGATTACAGGTGTGAGCCACCGCACAAGCCATCAGCTGATGATTTAAAGCCCATTTTCCTTCTCTAAAGTAGGCCTGGGATCCTCAAACCGCTAGGGTCCACAAAGGGACTACAAAGATCTAGGAACTCCTAAAATCATGTGCTAAATTATGTGTATGTGTGTTATTGCTCATATCTGCAACTCCTAAAGAGGGTAGGAATGTCCTGCTTTAGGAATTATTTTGGTTTCATTTGATTTCCAGTAGTCAGTATTTTAAAAGAACTAATGACACTATTATACCTCAGTAAAACTGTCACACAACTCCTATTGAAAGGGGCTGGCATTTTTTTCTCCTGCTTTATAAATCTTTGAAGGGCTTCCTTTTTGAGTTTTAAGAAATTCTAGTCTTCAATCAGTATGTGATGATTGGGCTATTTAAATAATCACATACTTCGAAGGTTATAGGAGTATTTTGAGAATTACTGCAACTCCTCTTTCATTCCTCCTTCTCTTTCCCCACACAAATACCTAAATTTATTATAAACAGGATTTTTTTTAATTAATGGAGAACTTTGTCCCTTGATCTATGAGCTTTGTAAGTTTTAGAGCGTGGACTTTGATGGAGTAGGGAAAAGGTTTGGCATTAGGTCTATCACGATCATAATCATCATTAGCAATGTTAAATGTAAAATTCTATGTTCATATCACATTGCCTATATCACAGATTTTCTTCTGTCTGTTGAGAATTGAGTTTTTATAGCAGTGAGCAGGCTTTCTAAGTATAAATATTTTACATGTAATAGTTCTGTAATCTCCCTTTTTCTTGTTGGGAACAGGTTTGAAGGTTGAAGTGACTCATTGTGGAACAATGAGACGGAAATACCGTGTTTGTAATGTAACAAGAAGGCCTGCCAGTCATCAAACGTAAGAAAAGCTGGTGTTTGTCAGAGCAGCAGTGATGTGAGGCAGCTCGCTCTAGGTAGTGGGTTGGAAGTTTTTCTGGCTTATACAGAATAAGGGTTGTTCATTTGTACATTTTTTTCTCAGCTTTCCTTTACAGTTAGAAAATGGCCAAACTGTGGAGAGAACAGTAGCGCAGTATTTCAGAGAAAAGTATACTCTTCAGCTGAAGTACCCGCACCTTCCCTGTCTGCAAGTGGGGCAGGAGCAGAAGCATACCTACCTGCCACTAGAAGTAATTCATTCACCCTGCTAATTAATGTGCATCATTCTTTTGGGTTCTTTTATGGCCTATAACTTATCTCATATTGAACATTTATTTTGCAATTTGAACTGTTTCAAATTTTTGCTTTATTCCATAATAAATATTCTATAATGGAGTAGTATGAAAAGAGCTCATCCATAATCCTACTTTAATGTAGCCACCACTAGCATTTTAGTCCACTGTACTTTTAGTCTTTTTATCCTATGTACATTTTCCCTAATTATAATCGTACTATAAAGCAATTTTGTTTACTACTTTTTTACTTACCATATTAAAAAGAAATGGTTTAATGAAATAAAGTACATGTAAAAATTTTATATCATGTGATTGGCACTGAGAGCTAAAAAAAAATAATATATGTATCTAGTGCAAAACTCTTTTTCATTCATAGGTTTGTAATATTGTAGCAGGGCAACGATGTATCAAGAAGCTTACAGACAATCAGACTTCCACTATGATCAAGGCAACAGCAAGATCTGCACCAGATAGACAAGAGGAAATTAGCAGATTGGTCAGTATTTAACCCTAGAAATGAGAATTTAAAACATAGTAGGAACCATGTATGGTGGCTCACACGTGTAATCCCAGCACTTTGGGAAGCCAAGGAGGGAAGCTCACTTGAGACCAGGAAGTGGAGACCATCCTGAGCAATATAGCAAGATCCCATCTCTGCAAAATAAAAAAACAAAAACAAACATATTAGGGTGAGCTACTAAAGAACCATATCCTTGGCTTGGCACCCATAGCACAGTGGTTACCACACCAGCCACACACACTGGCCTGGACCAACTGAGCAACAATGACAGCTGCAACAGAAAAAGGAATAGTCGGGTGTTTGTGACAGGTGCCTGTGGTCCCAGCTACTTGGTAAGGTAAGGCAGGAGAATCACTTGAGCCCAGGAGTTTGAGGTTGCTGTGAACTGTAACGCCACAGCACTCTACCCAGGGTGACATGGTGAGACACTGTCTCAAAAAAAAAAGAACCGTATCCTTATCAGCCAATACCTTATTACCATTTTATGAACTATCAGAATTAAAAGGGGTCATGGAAATAATCTACTGTTCTGGGGGTAAACGATAATGGGTGATATGAGAAGGGTTTGGTCCTTCTAATTTAAGGTGAACTCTTTAATTAGATTCTTTCAGACTGTAAGCTGTACAATCTGAATAAAAAAATAGAAGACAGGCTTTGTGCAGTGTTTTGCACCTGTAATCCTAGCACTCTGGAAGGCCAGGCAGGAGGATCCCTTGAGTTCAGGAGTTCAAAACCAGCCTGAGCAAGAGTGAGACCCTGTGTTAATAGGAAAATTACCTGGGTGTTGTGGCGGGCACCTATAGTCCCAGATACTTGGGAGGCTGAGATAGGAGGATGGCTTGAACTCAGGAGTTTCTTGAGGTTGCTGTGAGCCAGGCTGACACCACAGCAGTCTCAAAAACTAGAAAATAAAATTAAAAAAAGAAGACTACAGTGAGCTGTGATCATACCATCGTACTCCAGCCTGGGTAACAAAGCAAGACTCCATCTTTTAAAAAATAAGAGTGTTTGGCACATCTTTTGAGTGCAGGTAATAACTACAAGAGGGACTCTATACCTAACAAATGCAAATATTTTGGGTGAGCACCTGTAGCTCAATGATTAGGGCGCCAGCCACATGCTCCAGGACTCATGGGTTCAAACCCAGACTGGGCCTACTAAATAACAACCAAAAAAATAGCTGAGTGTTGTAGCGGGTGCCTATAGTCCCATCTACTAGGGAGGCTGAGGCAAGAGAATTGCTTGAGCCCAAGAGTTTGAGGTTGCTATGAGCTATGACACTATGGCACTCTCCTGAGGGTGACAAAATGAGACTCTGTCTCAATTAAAAAAAAAAATTCAAATATTTTGACCTAGTTGTTTGTACCTTGACTTTAAACTGTGAAATAAATAAAATTAAAGAAATGAATAAATAACTGAATCTTATCTCACTTTCTCCTTGAGTATCATTTTAATTGTCCAAGCAAAGAGAAAAATCCTAGAAATAGGAATATTACTCAAAATAACTTAATTTTTTTTTTTTTTGAGGCAGAATCTCAAGCTATCACCCTGGGTAGAGTGCTGTGGCGTCATAGCTCACAGCAACCTCCAACTCTTGGGCACAGCAATCCTCTTGCCTCAGTTTTTCTATTTTTAGTGGAGATGGGGGTTTTGCTTTTGCTCAGGCTGGTCTCAAACCCATGAGCTTAAACAATCCATCCATCTCAGCCTCCCAGAGTGCTAGGATTATAGGCATGAGCCACCGGGCCCAGTGAACTTAATACTTTTAAAAGTAATTTTTAAATTATTGAAAAGGGGTTGTAGAACTGGCTCTTTGATTTTGTAAGCCAATTACAGAAAAAATACCTTTTTTCCTTAGGGTTTTATAGAGTGAATAATCCCTGGTTGTCTAGTGGTTAGGAAAGAAAGAATGAATGAAACTTATTACATGATATTTAATTAGGATAATACAGCTAGTTCTCATCTCAGTTTTTCTTTGTTTCTACTATAATATGATATTATTATTATTTTCTTTTTTGAGACAGAGTCTTAGTTTGTTGCCCTCAGTGGAATGCTGTGGCATACTAGCTCACAGCAACCTCAAACTCTTAGGCTTAAGTGATCTTCTTGCCTCAGCCTCTCAAGGAGCCCAGACTGTAGGTGCCCACCACACATGGCTAGTTTTCAGAGATGAGGTTTTGCTGTTACACAGGCTGATCTCAAACTCCTGAATTCAAGCAATCCACCAACCTCAGCCTCCCAGAGTGCTAGGATTACAGGCGTGAGCCACTGAAAAATACGATATTAAAAGCTTGCCCAAAATTTTCAAAACATCATCCCCCCCCCCACTCTTTCTCTAAAATGTAAATAACTAGCTGTACTAACTCATTTATTACAGCTTAATTAAAAAATACAAAAAGAACATACATGTTTTCAGATGCTGTCTGAATTACTTGCTTAGCTGTGTGGTATTAAGCAAGTCATTTAACTCTACTAAAGCTTTAGTTTTATCCTCTGTAAAATATAAATGACATAAGACTTACTTTTATAGCCATAAAATAATTGTGAAAATTTATTATTAAGCACTTAGCACCAAGCACATCATGCAGCAAGTCTTGGTAAATACTAGTTTTTATTCTTCGTAACCTTACTGTGGACATACACTAAAATATACCAGACATGAATGGCATTTGACTTGGGAAAAAAAGATGCATCAGTGCCTAATTTAGAAAATTTCTTTTCTTGCTTATTGTAGAGAGATCTGTTCACATATTTAAATTGTGTAGATTTTTTTAAAATCAATTTTTACTCAAAGACTTGAACAGCACCTTTTCATAAATTTGTTGGGCCTTCACTCTGAAAACAAGTAAATGTGATTGGAAAACCAGTTACTATAGCATGCTGTGAGCATGAATTACAGTGAAAGCCAATGCTGAATCATAATAAATTCTTTATCTTTGATTATATATATGGATGTATTACATAAAAATTACAACATATTGTAACTCACATTGGATTTTTTTCCTTTTTTGAGACAGAGTCTCACTCTGTGGCCCTGGGTAGAGTGCCATGGTGTCACAGCTGACAGCAACCTCTTATGCTTGAGTGATCCTGCCTCAGCCTCAAGAGTAGCTGGGTCTACAGGCATATGCCACAATGCCCAGCTAATTTTTATTTTTTTTTTTATTATTTTTTTTTTATTTTGTTGTTGTTGCAGTTTGGCCAGGGCTAGGTTTGAACTCGCCACCCTGGGTATATGGGGCCAGCACCCTACTCACCGAGCCACAGGCACCACCCAATATATTTTTTAGTACAGATGGGTGTCTCACTTCCAGGGTGGTCTCGAACTCCTGAGCTGAAGTCTCTGCCTTGGCCTCCCGGAGTGCTCAGATTATAGGTCTGAGCCACTGTGCCTGGCCTTAAACTAGCTTTCTGATCTGTCTTAAGTGTACTCCATGTGGCACCATGCATCAGAAAATACTGAAGTAAAATGTATATAAATTGTAAATCAAATAACTATTTTAAATATTTTATTAACGTTTTTAATGTTTTCTTAGTAGGAAACTCTACATAAAATAAATTTTGATAGTATGTATCTGAGTTCTCTATAATCGGAGGTTCTTAATCTTTTCAGGTGAAGTATTCCTTTCCCCATCCCAAAACATACTAGGTTCAGTTATAGAAAAATTACCATTTTCCTGGGTCATAAATAATTGAATTTTTTTATTATTCAACCTAATACATACATATAAATTGTGTGTAAATTACCAAGAGTTCAGACTTTCTTCAGTTCATTCATCACCTGTGGTCCCAGGTTAAAATTTCCTGCTCTGTAGTTAGGACACCATTAATTAGACCTATTTAAAAACACATTGTTGGCTCGGTGCCTGTGGCTCAACGGGCTAAGGCGCCAGCCATGTACACCTGAGCTGGCGGGTTCGAATCCAGCCCGGGCCCACCAAACAACAATGACAGCTGCAACCAAAGAAAAAAAAAATGGCCGGCGTCGTGGCAGACGCCTGTAGTCCCAGCTACTTGGAAGGCAGAGGCAGGAGGCTCGCTTGAGTCCAGGAATTGGAGGTTGCTCTGAGCTGTGATGCCATGGCACTCTACCAAGGGTGACAGCTTGAGGCTCTGTCTCAAAAAAAAAAAAAAAAATCACATTGTTCACACAGTGACAAAAACAGAAGCGTTCTAGTGAGTAAAATAGGAATTTGAGGAAATTTTGAAAGTAACTATAAACTTTCTATTATTAGGTAAGAAGCGCAAATTATGAAACAGATCCATTTGTTCAGGAGTTTCAATTTAAAGTTCGGGATGAAATGGCCCATGTAACCGGACGTGTACTTCCAGCACCTATGCTCCAGTATGGAGGACGGGTAAATCCTCATGATAATGTTTTAATCATATATATAAAAATAATACATATATATATGTATATGTATATGTGTATATATATATATATATAGCATAGGTATGTAGTATAAACAGAAGAACATCCTCATTCTGTAATTTAGAAAATGTTTAATTGTTCCAACAGTTTTTTATTTTTGTTTAAGGCGTCTGATTGAGCTTAGTACAATTTTTGGTTTTTTAATAATGAAAGTATAAATAATACTGATTTAGAAAAGCATATTTCATGTAGAATATCAGAAATTCAGCAATTTGAAATGCTTATCTTCAGTTCATTGAAATATATTGTTAGCTTTTGCTCTTTTTTGCCGTATTATTTCTTTTTATCCTTCTACAGAACCGGACAGTAGCTACACCAAGCCATGGTGTGTGGGACATGCGAGGGAAACAATTCCATACAGGAGTTGAAATTAAAATGTGGGCTATAGCTTGTTTTGCCACACAGAGGCAGTGCAGAGAAGAAATACTGAAGTAAGTAAGGCATATCATTACTTGGTTTGGGGAGCTTTTGTGTTTAGATTTTAAATTACTCATCAAGTAGTCTAACAAATATTATCTCACTGTGAAGTATATTTAATCACTGAGCCTTTAAAAATGTTTCTCCTGAATAGTTTGATGAAGATTCTTGAAATCGTCTTGGTGCTTGTAGCATAGTGGTTATAGCTCTGGCCATAAGCACTGAGGTTGGCGGGTTCAAACCAGCTAAACAACAGTGACATCTGCAACAACAACAACAAAAAAATAGCCGGGTGTTGTGGTGGGCGCCTGTAGTCCCAGCTATTTGGTAAGGCTAAGGCAAGAAAATCACTTAAGCCCAAGAGTTTGAAGTTGTTGTGAGTTGTGATGCCATGGCACTCTACCGAGGGCAACTAAAGTAAGACTCTGTCTCAAAAAAGAGATTCTTGAAATCATTCATCATAGTAAAGTCATTGATTCATTCTGTTAGATATCCTTGTAGACTACCTTATGTGGTGTAGCAGCAGAATCATCGTCTTTTGATGGCTGATAGGTTTGATCTCTAGCTTTACCATTTCCTGACTTTATTACCATGGATAATTTATTTAATCTCATTATTCTTAAGTTTTCATCTTTGTGAAATAGGGGTAATCCTACCAGAGAAGAATAAGACAGACCCTTATTTCTCACTTGAGGTTTTTGAAAGAGGGGTTAAACTACTTGTTTCTACTTCCTTACTTTCTAAAATTCAGCCTCCATCTTTACTGCTTTATCTGTCTTCCTCAGATTCTTTCCTTCAACTTAATAAATGCTCAACAATCTTCAGTTAAAAATTTTTTTTAATCTGTAATTTTCAGTTTACCTAACTTAATCTCTTAGGCTTCCAGACCTTCATTCTTTCTTTTCCCTTGAAATCTTAGTCCTTTGCTGAAACTGGTTCCTGAAAGATCTCCTATATCATTATACTTTTCAATTCCTGGGTCTCCTGTTTTTCACAAAATATATATATCTTTAGGTTTGGCACCTATAGCTCAGCAGCTAGGGTACCAGCCACATGCACCTGTGCTGGCAGGTTTGAATCCAGCCCAGGCCTGCCAAACAACAATGACAACTCCAACCAAAAAATAGCCAGGCATTGTGGCAGGCACCTGTAGTCCCAGCTACTTGGGAGGCTGAAGCTAGAGAATCACTTAAGCCCAGAGAGTTTGAGGAGCTGTGACGCCATGGCATTCTACCACGGGCGACATAGTGAGACTCTGGCTCAAAAAATAAAAATAAATAAAAATAATAAATATAAACAAATATATATATGCGTGTGTATATATACATATACACACACACACCTTTAGATCCATTTGACTGCCTTCTTTTTTTGGTTTTTGTTTGGGTTTTTTTTTGAGACAAAGTCTCACTTTGTTGCCCTTGGTGTCATAGCTCACAGCAACCTCAAGTTCTTGGGCTCAAGTGAGGCTCAATTCTCTTGCCTCAGCCTCCCAAGTAACTGGGACTACAGGCACCCACCATAACGTCTGGCTATTCTTTAGAGACGGGGTCTCACTTTGACTCAGGCTGGTCTCAAACCTGTGAGCTGAGGCTATCCACCTGCCTCAGCCTCCCAGAGTGCTAGGATTGCAGGCATGAGCCACCATGCTCAGTTAAGGACCATGCCTGGTCCTTAACTGCTTTCTTGATTCTCTGCCTTCTTGCCTTCTGGTTCCTTTTCTCCACTGTTTGGCTTTTTCTTTTCTTTAATCTCCTCTCTGTTGGGAGAGTCTCAAGGGCTTTTGCTGTTATGAAAAATTACTATATGTACTTTTGACTATCTCTACTCTAAAAGTTTTAGTTTTCTCTTTAATAAATAATGACATTCACATTTAGTATGACATTTATTCATCAGTCTCTTAGGTTCTTTGTCATTACTCCATGTTCACATTATTCTGGACAAAGAAACTAAAGCACTGTATTCCTCTGTCTTCCCGACCTCATGCAGCTCTTTACTGAGCTGCCTCCTTCCTGTTTCTACCCCTACCAATATGATATTTGTGTTGTTACTTTATGTGTAAAATACAAATTGTATTATAGAACTCCTGTAAGAACCACCCCAGGGATATAACGAATGGGTCAACATGCAGAGGTGGTCAACATAAGAAACTAGGCCTGCTATACTGACACATACATGTGGTGCATGTCTGGTCTCTGAATATTAGGTCAGCTTAAGGAGGTGGTCAACTATGGAGGTTCTACTGTATTCTGTAAATTTGTCATCACTCCTCTAGAATATAGTTTTCTTAAGACATTGATTCTTGTCTAATTTATATCTCCACTTATATAAAGTATGCCCATAATGAAAAGTTGTTGGCTGCTATAGAGACCAGTTTACCTTAAGATCCATGCAGAATTTGTTCTGCCCTCCTTATGGCAAGAAGAAACTAAAATGTGAGATATAAAACTTTTTAATCTCTCTGCTTTCAAGTAAAATGTCATAAGGAAGGTTTATTATAATAGTAGATTATCTTATTTGACTTTGAAAGTCAAAAAACCTCACTGCCAACTGTTTCTCAAATTTAGAGTTAATTTCATTTCACATTGATTATTCATGGCTTGAACAAATGTCTCAGAATCATTGGGTTTATGACTCTTATAAGGCCTACTTAACAATATTCAACTTCATATTTCTTTAATTAAATATCAGTATGGAAAAAGATAAGAAATTCTAAACTTCATCTTTCTCCTGAAGGAATCATGATGGCTTAGAACCTTATTTATTTTAGAAACAAATGAAGTGATTGCTCCCCCCATCATTACTCATTTATGCTAAATACAGAATTTTTTTAATATGAAATTGTTTTTTCTTTGTTTTTTTGAGACAGAGTCTCATTTTGTCACCCTCGACAGAGTGCCGTGGCATCATAGCTCACAACAACCTCAGACTCTTGGGCTCAAGTGATTCTCTTCCCTCAGCCTCCTGAATAGTAGGGACTACAGGCGCCCGCCACAATGCCTATCTATTTTTAGAGGCGGGGTCTTGCTCTAGCTCAGGCAGTTCTCAAACTCCTGAGCTCAGGCAATCTGCCCACCTCGGCCTCCAGAGTGCTGGCTCATTTGTTTTTAAATTTTGTTTTCATGAGTTTTTTTTGTTTGTTTGTTTTTGTGGGTTTTTGAGAAAGGATCTCACTCTGTCACTTGCACTAGAGTACAGTGTATGATCATAGCTCACTGCAACCTTAAACTCCTGGGCTCCAGTGATCCTCCTGCCTCAGCCTCCTAAGTAGCTAGGACAACAGGCACATGCCATCATGCCTCGCTACTTTTTTACTTTTTTGCAGAGACCAGGTCTCTCACTGTGTTGCCCAGGCTGTTCTCAAACTCTTGGGCTCAAGCAATCCCCCTGCCTTGGTCTCTCAAAGTGCTTCCTGGTTTTGTTTTCTTGTTTAAATCTCTTCTGAGGGCATAATTTTTCCTGCTATCCAACTCTCAAATAAATAATAAATACTACAGAAATTCTAGACTAGGCCATAATCCTGACTATACCATTTATCTGACCTTTGCGAAATACTTAAAGTCTCTGAAACTATTTTCTGATCTATAAAATTAGAATAATACCTTATCTACTTCTTTCCTTTAATCTTGTCAGAATCAAATTAGGAAATATACAGTAGCTAAAATGTATCAAGCTTTAACTGTGATCTTAGTGTGCTCAGTGCTTTACATACATTATCTCATTTAGTCTCCACACCAGTTCTGTAATAATGAAAGTAATCATAGATGATTGACTGTAGAATGAAAATTTGCCTAAAAATTTTTTTTTTTTTTTTTTTAGAAACAGAGTCTCACTTTGTCGCCTTCGGTAGAGGCCCATGGCGTAACAGCTCACAGCAACCTCCAGTTCTTGGGCTTAGGCAGTTGTCTTGGCTCAGCCTCCTGGGTAGCTGAGACTACAGGCACCTGCCCAATGCCCATCTATTTTTTTGTTGCAGTTTGGCTGGGGACAGGTTCAAACCTGCCACCCTCAGTATATGGGGACGGTGCCTTACTCACTGAGCCACAGGCACTGCCCCTAAAATTATTTTTTATTTCCTTTTTATTTCTTTTTAAATTTCAAATTAATATGAGGATACAGATTTTCAGGTTACACTGTTCTCAGTTTAGTTTGCCTAAAATTTCATAGGTAGTAAGAAGCAGAACTGGGACTAGAACTCTCATGCTAACTCTACAGCTACACTCTTAAACAGCATATTCTATTACTAATACCATTTGTAAACTACAAAATGCCATACAACTATAACATGTTCTCAGTTTGCAAAATAGCTTACAGACCCACTGTTGTCCTTAACATTTGTAGTTGCTTCATCCTCCATTCCCTTCCCCAACTTTCCATTATACTTTGTAGGAATTGATAACTAGATAAAGGTTTTATACTTCATGGTTTCTCCTTCTAGGGGTTTCACAGACCAGCTGCGTAAGATTTCTAAGGATGCAGGGATGCCCATCCAGGGCCAACCATGCTTCTGCAAATACGCACAGGGAGCAGACAGCGTGGAGCCCATGTTCCGGCACCTCAAGAACACATATTCTGGGCTACAGCTTATTATCGTCATCCTACCAGGGAAAACACCAGTGTATGGTAAGGATATTTTAAAACTGTTTTTCCTCAAGTAATTTGTATTCCTTTTAGGATTGTGCCAAAACTTATCCTAAAACTTTCAAATACCTGTTTTAATATAACATACCATGGATCGTTACTTTATGATAGATCAGTAGAGCAAACTAAATAGTACAAGAAGAAGCTATGTGAAAAGGCATCTCAAGACAATGGATATGGGAAGAATTATTTTTATAAAAACAGCATTGAGATAACTTGACTGTCAGTATAATGTAGTGGTTAAAAGCACAGGCTCTAGAATCAAACTAGTTGTTCAGTATTTAGGTACTGCCAGTTCTATCTATGTGATTTGGCTAAATTAATCATGCTGAGCCTTAGTTTTCTCATCTCTTGGAATTGAGATATTGATAATACATAACCTATATATGTTTATTGTAAGGATTAAATGAGTCTACGTATGGGCTTGGCATCCATAGCCCAGTGATTACGGTGCCAGCCACATACACTGAGGGTGGCAGGTTCAAACCCAGCCCAGGGCAGCTAAACAATAACAACTGCAACAAAAAATAGCCGGGTGTTGTGGCAGGCATCTATAGTCCCAGCAACTTGGGAGGCTGAGGCAAGAGAATCTCTTAAGCTCAAGAGTTTGAGGTTGCTGTGAGCTGTGATGCCACGGTACTCTACTGAGGGCGCCATAGTGAGACACTCTCAAAACAAAATAAATAAATAAAGAGTCTACGTATGTAAATGGCCTACTTATAGTAAATACTCAGTATGTTAGGTATTATTATTGTAAAGAAAATAAAATTTTGTGTGATTAGAAAGTTTAATATAAATCATTGAATTACAGAAAAGCACAATGAAAATATAATTATCAAACTATTGAAGGGAATAAAATTATTTAAGCTTAGAAATGACAGAAGAAATCACAGGAAAATTATTATTCGAGTTGACTGCATAAAAATTAAATTCTCTAGGACGGCGCCTGTGGCTCAGCGAGTAGGGCGCCGGCTCCATATGCTGAGGGTGGCAGGTTCGGACCCGGCCCCGGCCAAACTGCAAAACAAACAAAAAAAAATAGCCAGGCATCGTGGCAGGTGCCTGTAGTCCCAGCTACTCGGAAGGCTGAGGCAAGAGTATCGCCTAAGCCCAGGAGTTGGAGGTTGCTGTGAGCTGTGTGACGCCACAGCCCTCGAGGTGATAAAGTGAGACTCTGTCTCTACAAAAAAAGAAAAATTAAATTCTCTATATGTTACAAATGTAGTGAAAAGGAAACCAACAGAATGTGAAAAATATTTGCAGCATATGGAAATAATAAACAACTAGTTTATTTTTAGCTAAGCTAAAATCTTCTATTCTTTTAGGTTAGCAAGAAGAGAATATAAATCAAAGTTTCTCAAGTAAAAATAAAAGAATTAAGGCCAGGCATTACTCACACCTGTAATCCTAATACTGGGAGGCCAAGGCAGGAGAATCTCTTAAAGCCAGGAGTTCAAGACCAGCCTGTGCAACATAAGAAGACTTCCATCTCGGCTCAGCGCCTGTGGCTCAACGGGCTAAGGCGCCAGCCACGTACACCTGAGCTAGCGGGTTCGAATCCAGCCCAGGCCCGCCAAACAACAATGACGGCTGCAACCAAAAAATGGCCGGGCGTTGTGGTGGGCGCCTGTAGTCCCAGCTACTTGGGAGGCGGAGGCAGGAGAC